>JANIIA010000009.1:7135539-7145943 GCA_027478495.1 Erythroxylum alaternifolium | reverse complement strand
TGTTTATTAGTATTCTGGGATTTTGAGGGTTTAATGAAAGAACGAGCCTTTCTCAGCTATCAACATGGTCATAACAGAAATGACATACGATTGTTTCATTATGTGTTTCAATGATTCAAAGTTCATATAACACACTTTTCTAATTATATTGTCTGTGATCTTCTCATCCCTATTCTATTCAGGTAAGTTACCTATCTTCTTCTTGTAAAGTTACTTCATAAAAGGGGTGTGTAAGTCACAACTGTGAGTCACTCATGCACGACCGTGCGTGCAAGTTATGTCACAGCTGTGACTTACTTGCACAGTCGTGCATGACTCAACTTGCACAACTTCCAATGCCAAACTGGGGATCGGTTTGACTCATAAGCCTTGAAATTTGGAAGATTAATAGAGTTTGTAAAATTGAAGTAGAAACGGCGACATTTTTTCGGCTAGACAGAGTTAGACAGAATAAGGTTAGACAGAGGATCTCGTCTGCTTAATCAAAGCCATATCAACTTAGGATGAGAAATCTTGGACAAAATCGAAACTTTTTCCAAAAAATTCTTGCTACCATCTCTATGCTCCATCACTCTCTTACAACTCCAAATCTTCAATCTTAAGTTTTGCAGGATACACCAAGTATATCAACAATTCCTGGCCGAACCTGAAATTCCCTCGTTGCCATCTTCAGCTCTTCAAATTAATGCATAAGATCTTATGACATCAAGATTGGAACTTATCACAATGTCTTGATGTTTATCACATTTCTGTAGGTAATAAAAATAGTTTCTTTTGAAGCCATCACATGTTACTTGTTCCTCAAGGAAATTGTCAAAACATTTACCACAATAATCACTACCAAAATGGCACCGAGATGTAAGAAATATGGCCTGATGTTGTGGCCCAGACTTTCTATAAGCCCATATTAAACTTGGTTTAGGGTTTTCTTAGTTTAATAGTATATTAAATATTAACTGTTAATTTAGTACTCGATGGATGTACAAGATTTAATGTCAACAAATAAGTGTATATAAACTAGTCCTCTCTCTAGCCTAACGAAGTACAAAAAGAACGTGTTTGTGTATTGAGTTATCTGTCAAGCTATCGCACAAAAAGAGAGTTAAGAGAGAGAAATTAGTTCGTAATTAACAAAAGTTTTGTCTCTAAATCATAACCAATCCCGTTTAAGGTAAGTGATTTATTCGCTTCATCTACGTGATTATCATTATATTCAAGATCTAAATGGACACGAATGATTTACGTATAATTCATGATTCATGTATGATTATGTTTTTAATGTTTGATTATTAAGAATTGAAAAACTTACAACCATTCGTACCATAACGTTAAATATAACATTGAGTAATTATCAAAATGAAAATATGGTATAGAACATAAAAGGAAATGTGCGTTGCAATTCTTTTTAACCTTGGAGGAGCATAACTGTTAATATAAAAATTAAAAATTGAGTTGATTATTTTGTGATGTTCCTTTCTCACCATTCATTTGCATCGGATATTGGAACACAATATGTTTTCAACCCGTTGGAATTATGCTGTACATTAATGAGGTAATTCTGTTCATCAACATGCAAATTTTAAGATGATTCTTATATTACTTGTGCCTTTAATCCTTTCATTTTAGATAGACTTTAAAGAGGCTCGACAATCAATTCGACCAAATTTTAGATTAGAAATTTTGTATAATCATGATTTTAGTCTAAAATTTGATTTAATTTAAAATTTAAAATTAAATTTTAAACTTTTGAACTAAATTATATTAGTTTAAAACAAATTAGGTGGAATTGAACAGTTTAAATTAAAAGTTTAACTTGAGATCTTATTTTTTTCATTAAATTCAAATTGAAATCCTCGTTAAAGTAAATTTTATCAATTAATTTCGAACTAAATTGGACTTAAATTTTTAGTCAAACTTATTAAAAATATGATTATTTTAATATATATAAAATAATTAATTTAATTAACAAGAAAGATAATGAGAATTATTTCTTTAGAAATTGTTATTCTTTAAATGTATATTAAATAAATTATAATTTATAATATATTTAAATTATAAATTTTAAATAAATTATGTATTTTAAGTAAATTATTTAATAATTTAATTCAATTAATTTTTATAAATTTTAACGTATCAAAGTCTTCTTCTTAAAGGGTTTCAACTTGATTTAAACGTACAAGCATTGAGATATTTTTGAAGGGGTTTGTTCCTACAATTAGACGAATCATCTAAGCCGAAAAAGCCGAAAGTGCTGGATGGTAGACAAATTTGAGCCTACAATTACACTAATCATCTATATGATGTCAAGTGTTTTTTGCAAACAAAGTCATAAGTGCTGGGCTTCATTATTACGAGGATAGTGGACAAAAAGCAAATTGTAAGCCCATTCTCTGTCCTCTACTCTCTTTTAGTAAACCTGGCCGAAAAGGGTCTAAATTAAGTATAACTTCTTGATCGGTACATGTTCAAAACCTGTACATGTCGTAATACGGTTAGTTTGTGTCATGTGATACCTTCTTTTAATAGGAAACAGGAAACTACAATCTTTTTTGAACTGGCTGAGTCTGTGTTTGGTTATGCATTAAGGTCACTTATCGAGATGGAATGATACTACAAGGCACTGAACGTTATCACCAAGGAAATCCCTATATCCCTTTGGGTGTCTGCTTTTGTGAAGCTGGCAACATGTAGAGAAAAGGAATTCCTTTGCGAAGTGAACGGAAGGCTGCACCTACCTTCCTATTCCTACAACGTTCTGTGTACATTCGAAAAGTGTCCGTTTCTTTTTGTTTGAATAATGAATGAAGTTTGGCTTTTGTTTTGAGTTGTATCATCGTGGAAAGTTGCTAACTGGACAGCTTAAAGGAAATATAAGGTTAACTATTTCTAGTTTGATTCTTATTTTTTTAAAAATTGTTAGCAATTTTATAATTATATTGTTATATTCTGTTAATTTTTATTAATAAAATTTAATATTATGTTATTTTAAGTTAAATATCAATAAAATATGGCAAAAACGATTGGATAATTATACTGTTAAATTTTTTTCTCTTTGCTTTTCTCAAATCAATTTTTAGAAAATTTTAATCATACTAAGTCTTGTTACAACTTATAATAAGGTGGAAGAGGATAAGATCTTTTGTATCGGTTTTAATATTTCATATAAATATATAAATAAAATTTAATATAATATAATTGAAATAAAATAACTGTAACAAAAGGTTTGCTTAAATAGGTATCTAGGTTGAAGTCAAGATTTGGTACTTAAAATAATTTGACAGCAATAAAAAAATGATATTATTGTGCAATACTAAAATCACATGTACACTTGTTTTGGAAGAACACAGGCGTGCTTCTTTGGAAGTCCCAGTCGTAGACGTATCAATGTGTCCACGAAGGATGTGTTAAAGCTGAACCGTTGGAGGAGTAGTGTAATAAGTACCAGTCCCAACAGCCACATGTTTCATTTCACGATTTTACATTCCATCTTTCAAATTTATCTTTCTTCACTCCTGTTCCATCTCTTGATGTATCTTACTTTTAACTACTACCAAATCTGTTTCACAATACAGCAACCATTAATGTAATGGTGATGGTGGTCTGCACAAGACCACATCTTTCTTTAGAGCCACCTTATGTTATGTCACCGTCCATTTCGCCAAAACTTCTCGATACTCTTTCACACGCTCTTCTATCATTCTTCATGTATTCTTCAGACCAATCATTATATAAAGTAAAAAAACACCTCAAGTTTTACATATAGGGAAAAAAAACTGCTCTTGCCATGGCTCGGACTGCCCTTCAATGGCTAAGCCTTGTGGGGATCATTTGGCTTCAGTCCGTAAACGGAACAAACACCAATTTTCCTGCTTATTCTTCCCAACTCAAGCAACTTCTCTCTATGTCTCAACTTCAACTCAACAATCTTGCGTTCGCCTCTGATGCTGGGAAGTTATTCGGTTTCATTTCAGGCATTGCAGCTCTTCACCTTCCCTTGTGGCTGGTTCTCTTGATTGGTTCAACTCTAGGTTTGATCGGATATGGACTTCAGTTTCTTTTCATATCAAATTACATACACTCCTTGTCGTATGTCCATCTTTTCGTGCTCACTGTTATAGCAGGAAACAGCGTTTGTTGGATAAACACAGTTTGCTACGTTATCGCTATTCGTAATTTTCCTTGCGATCGTCAAGTTGCGGTAGGACTGAGCACTAGTTATCAGGGACTCAGCGCTATGATCTATACAACTATGGTTGATGTCCTATTCTCATCTTTCCCTACACAAAGAGCTAGAGCCTACCTCCTTCTCAACTCTATAGCACCTTTACTAGTTTCTCTTGTGACGACAGTTTTCGTCAGAGAAATCAACGTTACAGATGGAAAGAGCATGAAATTTGGGTTCGTAATTATATTTGTCATAACAATATGTACTGGAATCTACGCCGTTCTCGGCAGTTTGAAATCGTTGTTTCCGGGCCTGTCACCATTGAGTAATGCTATTGGTATTTCAGTTTTCCTAGCAGCGCCATTATTGGTTCCTTTCAAAGAAGTGATCAGAGACATTTCAGTGGACAATAGAGAGACAAAAGTTTATGACTTCACGGCGGAGGAGAATATCGGCGTTGACATAAGGGAGATTTCGGAGAAAGAAGGAGAGGGAGATAATGGAAACGATACTCCTGAAGTGGGCGTCAGCTATGTAAAGGAGGAAATTGGAGTGATATTAATGTTGAAAAGAGTTGATTTCTGGTTGTATTTCTTTGTCTACTTCTTCGGAGCAACACTTGGTCTGGTTTACTTGAACAACTTGGGACAAATTGCCGAATCTCGGTCGTGTCCAGGAACTTCTTCTCTTGTTTCGTTATCTTCTTCATTTGGTTTCTTTGGACGTATCATCCCATCTCTCGTGGACTTCCTACTTTCCAGGTAACCATATCCTTCTATACCTTTAGCATACTTGTGATCGTAAGGCACACATATGGACAAATCGATGAATTTAATAAACCCGAAACAACAACAGTATAATTGCTTCGACAACCATCCTGATAGATTTCCAAATCTATAACACTGCAGATCTAATTATGGCCACCTCGTGACGCATTTCTATCTTTCAATTATTTGATGTTATAACGTACGACATGAAGGCTCCAATCTCAATATTTTTCAGGAGACGGTGTGTTATTTCAAGGCCGGCCTTTATTGCTGCATTAATGGCACCAATGGCAGGTGCTTTCTTTTTGCTGCTGAGTCCAACCGACGCATCCCTCTACATTAGTACCGCAGTTATAGGAGTTTCCACGGGGGCAATTACTTCCGTTGCAGTGTCTACAACCGCCGAGCTCTTCGGCACCAAGAAATTTTCAGTGAACCACAACATTGTTGTGGCCAATATCCCAATCGGGTCCTTCATTTTTGGATACTTAGCTGCTCTCCTTTATCACAAGGAAGAGAATGGAAACGGCAAGTGCATGGGGTTGCAGTGCTACAAAACTACTTTCATAACTTGGGGTTCACTTTGTTATCTTGGGACCATTCTTGCTTTAATCCTTCACTGTCGCATGCTAAAGTTCTATGCTTCTCAGAAATCATGAAGACCGAGAACTGGCGAGCAGAATACAAAAGTGGCAGCTTTCCAGGTTATGCGGTCTACTCGGTAACATAGGAAAAATCGAAAAAGAAAAGAAACAAAAAAGAGGCCTTGGTATAGTTTGATATTGTAAAGCCATCATTACTTCCTCATATGTTTCAGGCACTAATATTAACTTGACACATGTATACAACAGATCGTAGACAAAATTACATAGACATAATTATTGATCTTATGAAGCAGTAATGAGATAACTCTTCTTCTTAATTATGCGACTTCTTAATTGCTTTCAGGTAACTATAATAAATATCCCATGTAATACATTGTGTTAGTACCAACAAATTACCTATCCTATACGAATTGGAATGCTAAAATTAAGGAGGTAAAAAAAAGAATTTTCTTATAAATATAAAGGGCATATTAAAGTTGTTGATCGAGGACATTATCATGACAGTGACAAATAATAAGCAAATAACATTTATATATTCCGGAACTCATGTACTACGCACAATATATAGATCTGGAGATCGTCCCTACTGCATTAGGTTAGATCTATCACAATCATGGCGTCTAATTTTGATGTTGAACTTGGTGGCCTGTGTTCAAGTTAATGTGAGCCAGAATAAAACAGAAGACGAGATGTCTTGCCA
Organism: Erythroxylum alaternifolium; assembly: GCA_027478495.1. NCBI lineage: Eukaryota > Viridiplantae > Streptophyta > Magnoliopsida > Malpighiales > Erythroxylaceae > Erythroxylum > Erythroxylum alaternifolium. The sequence continues at coordinate 7,139,706 of JANIIA010000009.1, read as the reverse complement.
AAAGGCATGAAAAAAGAAAATAAGAGAAATCACACTAAGTACTGGCCTTTACATTTAACTTAATACCAACTAAAGAGATTCACTTATCTTTCTTTTCCATACTAAAATCTATTGGTGTGGAATACTTTCGTCTTCAACCACCAGACTGAATTCCTTGTATGGACAAATAAATAATAACCAATAAATTGAAGTTTAACTTAATCTAATTAAAAGAATTCTTCCATGTATTCACAATCTTACTATAGTTTTGGCAAAATATCTTCGTTTATCCTTTAGACTCAGTCTTTAACTTTATGTGCATGCACCCGGCCGCCACCCCTCAAACCTTTTTATTTCAGACCGCACAAAGATATATGTCATAATCGTCAAACCCTTTTGACAATATTTTCAAATAATTCGGTCATTCAACGATGATGTCGACTCTAGCGATTTAAAGGATAGAGAGGTGATCTGGAAATTTCAGGACGAAACAACAGGTAGCCCATACAGTGAAATGAACGAGTGATTTTGATTTTTACAATCAATCCCATAACAAGATATACATACATATATATCTAACAGAGAATGGTGGAAAGAGCTTAGCCCGTCCAAAAGGAGGAATTGTCAATTTCCTGAAGACTCATGCCATGCCCCAGCGTGTGATTTTTAAGCCCCGTTGTAGTGTAGAAATCCAACACGTACCTAGAACATTAAAAAGACATAGGAAAAGATTTAAGTCTAGCTACGTTCGATCATGCTTCAATTTTACAGTTACATATCTAATTCTAATTTCTAAAGAGGGCACCACATAACCTGTACTGTCGAAAAGACAGACGTAATGAGCAACTTACTTCTACCGATTACTTCACTCGTGATGTAAACGTGACGCACTTCTACAAGAGCATGCCTGCCTTACACGTCCCAAGTAATGCTGTAACGTGGGTTCATGCTAAAATCTGACATGAAACAGAAGATAGAATTATAGGACATGCCTAAGGTCGGCTTATTCGTGCCCCAAGTTCCATATGCATCGCTGGTTCAGCAGTCGCAACTCGTGGCCTTTATTACTTCCCGTACTTCCGTGAACAAGTAATTCTTTGCGAATTCCTTCATGTTGATCACGGAACTCCAGTTTCTTAGTTTTGGTTTGAAGAGTTTGAGGAATTTTTTATTTTAGAAAAAGAGTTTGAGGGATAGCAACATATCATATCTCATGAAATATGTCTCATGTGTACGTCAAGTATGTATTTCAGTTCAAATTAAGTGTAATAAGAAATCGCAGGCATACTTATAACTTACAAGACGCAATGAGCCCTACTTAGCTTAAAGTTCTATTTAGGTCTTTCTATTTTTTGAGGTTATATATCTTCAGTTTACCTTATTAAATTTTTATTATATTGGTTCATGTTTTCTTCTATATATTTATAATTATGTCCAAACCTGATGACAACGTGAAGCCAAAAGTGAGGGTGGTCTTTGTGCAATAAATCGTAAGAGTTCTTAGCTGTCCAAACCTGTCTCTTTCTTGTTGAAATTTTGCACAATTATGTGGCTAGTCGGCGATAAAACCCAAATCTCAACTTCACTTTGATGACTGTTAATGTTAAGCTTCCAAAGCTTTTGAATAACATATAATGTGATGTAACATATTTTTTATCTCTCTAGTCCCAAGAAATGTCATTGTCCTTCTGCCCTTCACTTCGTTTGAACTTCAGCCCTGACATCGTTTGAACGTATGAGCTTCTTTCAATTATAATTCATCGCATTCATATGTTAGAAAATTTTGGATTTTATACTTAATATCTATATATTATTCATATTCAAAAAGTTTAGATATTGTTTTTAAAAATATCTAAACAAAAATAAATAATTTGTTGTAAAAAATAAATGTTAAAGTGGATAATAATTATAATAAATTAAAATATATAGCAATAATTAGTTTGATTCACTTATAAATATCCATTTATTTTTTATATAAAAATAAATTCAAATATTCAAGAATAGAGCTTGTACTAATACTAATCTTATAGGTTTTTTATAATTTGTGAATATTTGTATTATAACTCCTCTTTTTACTTATAATAATATTTTGTCATATTTTTTAGTTTAATTAAGCTTCGAGCCTATTTTCTCCGAGTAATCATTCCAACAAGTGATATCAGAATCTAATTAGAGTGTATATATATCTATTTATTATATGTCACGTGGTTGTAATTATGGGTTAATCATCCAAATTAAAATATAAAAATATTTTTCACCCTTGGAAGGTAATAGGTACTATTTACATACACAAATATTATTTATGTAAAATATTATTACTTTAAAATCTTTGATCACAAGAATTCTTTCTTGCTTTTTGGTTGGACAAAGTTTGAATCTTTACTGCATAATGTAACCAAAGATAAATTTGCATTTCTATTTATACGTGCCCCTCAGTACAAGATCAGCATTGGAACTCTATGCTGACTAGGGATTAAAATTCTGACTAACTTACCTTGCATTACTCGTAGAGTTAAGCTCCAGTGTAATTCAATGGACAAAAATCTGAAAGTTATACACTCAACAAGCATTTGAAGATTAGAACAAAAATGTCGTCACCTTAATTAATGAAATTGTTAGGATCTTTGGATAGTTTTCTATTTCTTTATTAACAAGACTGATGATAGTTGATGCTTTGAAATGGTTTTGCAGAAAAGAAGACACAAGAATTTTATTTAGTTCGATAGTAAAAACGCTATCTATATCCAAGGATCAATCTTACTGTAAAATTTCACTAATTTCAAAAAGAGAAGAATATAAGAGATTGAGTGTTTCATAAAATACCTGCAACAATCCCTCACAACTTCTTAATACTCTTTGAATAAATACTCTAACACTCAATTTTTCTCTCTCGTTGAATCAGATGAATGTATGTGTATCTCTGTGTATGAAATTTGGTTACATGTATTTATAAACCAGCGAAGAAGAAGATTATCTGCCTTCTGTTGTGAGTTAATGCTTATGTCTTTGTTTATTCTGCATGTGTCATCCACGTGCCTCTTAAAACTCTGTCTTATTTCTTATGCTCACGCCCATCAGACCATGCTTTTATGTTTAAAGTGAAATGCTGCGTTTTGGCATGTGTTCTGCGTCTCTCCCATGTTCTGCTCACTTGTATGTTTTATGCCTCTTATGCTATGCGTTTTGATAATTAAGTCACAGGTCCTTTTTTCTTACTTTTTTTCGACATCTCCAAATGCTTCTTCTCTTTTTCACTTCACACACGCACACTTCTGTTCCAAAAATCCCCTATCGTTATTCTGAAATTGACGAGTTGCGTTGAGAGCTTGTGGAGAATGAGTGATTTTTATCACAGAAACTTAGCCTCGTAATCAGCTGAAATTTGAGACAACGTGCAAGACATCAAAGTAAAGGCAGCCCTTCTCCTGTAGAACGCAAAGCACAATGGGAGTGATCGTAGCTTTTATTGCTCACTTAAATATTTTACCGAACTAAACCTACAACTAATTTGAACTACAATTCATTAATATGAGGGTTGCCGACTCCTACCACGGCATTTTCCGGACAAAATATGTGCCACATATCACTGAAAGAATTCAGCACAACGAGTAGCTCACGCAGTTACAAGCATGCTCAAGTTAGGCTGATGTATAGGTGACGATGCTGACTTTTAGTACGATGTAATTAGTTTTGGTGGTGAAGTATCGAAATGTATGTTTCTTATGGTGGTGAAGTATCGAAATGTATGGTTCTTATCCGTCATCAATGGCAACGGGTGTGGATGTTGTTGGAAAAGCGGGTCGGGATCTGATCCGATTGCAGCGGAATAATCACAAAACTTTTTCGTGACTTTTGATTTTTCGAAAATCAAGATCTATTTAATTCTATAAAATGATTAACACAAATCATAATAAATCAGAAATTCAATTCGTATCTTATTCCGAAGCTTGATCTTCATTTTGTCATATTCCCCGAACCATTCTCAAAACCAATCTGTCTTAACCACCGTAGCCGCACAAATGTCCTGCCTCTAACGGTACCCACAGAACGAGTTGAGAGAACTCTGTAACACTTACAGAGAGGGTTAAGCATGAAGTGCTAGCTTCATAGAGCTCAAGCCTATTTATAATAAGCTTTGGACATTTTAGTAATTTAATTGAAATTTTACTAATTTCAATTAAACTTTAA
>JANIIA010000009.1:7113737-7135439 GCA_027478495.1 Erythroxylum alaternifolium | reverse complement strand
ATAACTTTGGTGATCTCAAGTCAAATGATCACCTGTATAATCATCACAATGAGATTTCCATAGACATACAAGTAATGTTCCAAATGGATTTCTCATATCGGGTCTGTTCGGTGAACTTGTTTTTTAACAAACACCCATACGTTTGTTTAAGTATCTCTATACTTTAGCTTATGAGATCAACTACTTCTTTCATAAGAAAAAACATAATGTATGCTAGTCTTTTTATGTCCTATTAATGTCCAATTTTAATAGAACAATGACTAAGAACATTTAAGAATAATACATAAATGTAATATGAATCTCATAATTATAATTTTATTTGCAATGTACAATTATTTCATTGACTTTATCATATATATCTAAATATATATAAGATAAATGATGCCTTTAAATAATTTGTCACTAAATTACAACTAAAATAATTGACTGTAGGACATAATCCAAAAGATGTAAAATCTTTGGGGTGATTTCAGACAAGTCGTGAAAAAGCTTTCTCCTTATTGAAGGGCCGCATCGCTTTTGGCTTACAGTTCTCATGATTACTTCCTTTCAATTCGTATTCGGTTTCAAAACCATTCTCGATTAAGGATGAGATTGAAGAGAGTGCTGACGGTTAATGTCTCTTCTTAATTATCTATACAGTCCTATGGCTTGATAAGAAGGTGACGTTTCATCTTTATCTTCTTCACCTCGTTAAATTTTGAGTTTTGAAATATCTGAAATTTTCATGGCAGATGGTCTTTTTGTTATTTCAGCAAAACAGTGTTGGAAGTAATTTCTTGAGTAGATAATCTTATAATCAATCTCAAATATAATAAATAGATTAAAATTATTTTGATTCACTATTTTTTTTCAATTAACCTACGAGATGTTTTGGGTATATCTGAACTGTCGCTGACACTTTTAAATTATTACCACGTCCAAATTTATCCTCGCTTGTGGTGGCTTAACAGTACCACTGAATATTTAACATTGCTACCCAAGATAGTTAGATGTGGAATGGAAGCTTAGATTCAACAAATTGAGGCTGATGATTTGCCGGCAATCTCTTTCAAGACCACATCTTCAAGCATGTCAAGCTCAAAATTTTTGAAGTAAAATTTGCTTCTCACACGTGCAAATTCTCTAAACCTTAAAACAAAAGAAAAGAAAGAAAAAAAAGAAGGTAAAACCCTAACTTAGCTTAGGCTATATGATTAGGAGTTTAGATACTCTGTATTCCTTATTATGTTCTAATCTTATTTTTGCTCCAAAAATAACTTTATTTTAAGGCTATTTATACATAAAATAATGTCATTTTAAAGATATAAACATGGTTCAAAGTTAAAACAGAATAATATCCACAAAGAATCTGATAGTTGTTAGTTGATTGAAGTCCTTTTTGTGGCCATCAGTGTCATTGATGGATCCAACATATGAGAGCCAAGAATTCTTCGCCCCAATCCTTCCAACATGTCGTCATAACTTACGGAGATTGGACTTCATATAATATTCAAAGAAAAGAAAAACTTGTAAAAGACGAACAAAATTTTCTTTTCTTTTTTATTTAATAAATCAAAATGTGAGATTATCACTACGATCAGCTGATGGAAGCCATCCAATTTCTCATCGGTACTGTATTTTAGTTTTTATATTTTTACCTTATTTTGTATTTATTATATTATACATTTTACCACATATTTCTTTATTTTTATTTATACACATTTATCTATAATAATATTATCTTTATGTTTATTTTAATATATATTTAAATTAATATTCTATTATTTTATTTTATTTTAATATTTAAGTGCATATGTACATTTTTTGTTCATATGGGTCTATAAGTCCATATGTGTCGAATAGAAGAAGTTTATATGTTGGGCTATAAGCTTGTTGGGACAAAGCCCATTTTGAGTTTGAAGTTTTATTTCTTTTTGTATATTAAAAAAATAAATGTGGTTTTCAAAAAAAAAATGTAGATACATAAACAAACAAATGCTGAAAACGTCGTCGTTCGATTGTCAACGCTTCTCCCCTCCCTATCTGACCGCTCTCTTTATCCTCATCTCTTCTTCTTCGTTGTTAAACCCTATAGCCTATTTTCCTTCTCAATCTTCAATTGCTGTGTTTGTAAACGAACTCCATGAATCTTTCCCTCATCTCAGTCCCTTCCACTTCCTCTCGTCCGCTTCTCTTTCATTTCACTTCAACTCCATCCTCTCTCTCCCTCCATAAACGCCACCGGTTTAGAGTCTCCGCCTCCTCCGTAGCGGAACCACCCGCCGATGAGGTCTCCAATCCATCATCATCGTCGCCGTCTACTTCTGATGTCTTTGGAGGCAAGAGGGAGCTCACTGGGGTTCAGCCTTTGGTCGACAACCTTTCACCGTCTGTCAGAGTCGCTGGCTCCGCCGTAATTATTGCCCGCGCGTTGGCTGCTGGCTACGGGTTGGGGCTTAGGTTTGGCGGTTCTCGGAATTTGGCCTTGGGCGGCGCTGCAGTAGCTGGAGCCGCCGGCGGCGCCATGGTGTATGCTTTGAATGTGTGTGTGCCGGAGGTTGCGGCTGCTAGTTTACATAATTATGTGGCTGGGTTCGACGATCCAAAAGAGATTAAAAAAGAGGATGTTGAAGAAATAGCTAGAAAGTATTCTTTTTACTTTTTGTTTATATTATTTTATTTGGGTTTAGAGTTGTTGTGAATAATGATGCGTGATTTCTTATTAGTTCTGAATCGTTTGCTCTTTCAGATATGGAGTGAGTAAGCAAGATTCTGCCTTTAATGAAGAGCTTTGTGATTTATACTGTCGGTGAGTTTAATTCAACTATTTTTCACTCCCTTTATTCTTTGGTAGTGGTTGTATCTTGCAACAATGTTAAGCTCTGGTTTTAGATTTTCGGGCATGGATTTTTGGTTATTTTCCTGCAAAACTTGTTGATTCGTATTCTTTTTGAGTTTATATTTCTGTTTTTATTTTGTGATTCAATTAGTTTCCCAAATTGTTTGTATATTTTGTTTCTTCCACTTAGGTTTGTGACCTCTGTTCTCCCTCCCGGAGGAGAAGATCTTAAAGGGAATGAAGTTGAAACGATAATCAACTTCAAAAATGCTTTGGGCATTGATGATCCAGATGCAGCTGCAATGCACATGGAGGTATTATTAGGCTGTGTATATGCACACATATAACTCCTTAAGAGAGTGAGCATTTTCTTACAAGAAAACATGCAAAATGCTGATATTACAAGAAAACATACAAAATGCTGTAAGAGTGAGTATTTTCTTACAAGAAAAAATACAAAATGCTGATCTTTATATGTTGGATTTTAGATTGGTAGACGGATTTTCAGGCAAAGGCTTGAAACCGGAGATCGTGATGGTGGTTTGGAGCAGCGTCGGGTAAATTATTTGTGATTCTACTACTCCATGAGTGGCTTATGGAAGCTTTTAAACTGAGGCATGTTGCTTGACCATAGTACTGATCCTCCAGTGCAGGCATTTCAGAAATTGATCTATGTTTCAAATCTAGTATTTGGAGAAGCATCATCATTTCTTCTGCCTTGGAAGCGTGTTTTCAAGGTCACTGATTCTCAGGTATCTGTTTTATCAATAATATCTATTTCTAATGTATTCAATCTTATTTTTGCTGGTAAAAATAGCTTTGTTACCATAAGGCTAGATTTATGTATGTAGTATATCAGTACTAAGAATGGACTTGGTCTTAACAAATTTTCTTCCCGCTTGATTCTGATTTGTGACAGGTTGAGATTGCTGTCCGTGATAATGCTCAGAGGCTATATGCTTCAATGTTGAAATCAGTTGGCCAAGGTAAATGCAATCTGACTTAAGGTCTTTAATGTTACTGTTCTTCTTTGTTAGCAACCTTATCTACATTAGAGGCTGATGATAATAAGCAGGTTATGTAGAGTTGGCTAAACTAGAATCTGGTGCTTTTCCTTTGTTAACCGACTTCTCTTTTAGGGTTTCGTTTTTGCTCAGTGCAATGCTGCATATTTCTATAGCATCAATATTTGCTAATCCATCTGCTTTTGCTGATGTATTATGTGTTATAGGTGTAAATCTGTAATAGTAATGCATCAAAGGGGTTAGGAAGTGAAAGGAATGTAGGTTGAGGCAAAACAATTGGCCCAAATTCTTAGCATGGAAAAGTGACAATATGTGTTGATCTCTGCCTTGACTTCCAGCTTGTTGCTGTTAGACATGAAAGCTTTCTTTAATAATTTTAGTAGGCAAGTTGTAAGTTCCTTAATTCTAGCGTTCCCTTCTCCTTGTGTTCTAATATTTTGTTTTCAAATAGATCTTGGCGTGGAGCAACTTCTTAATCTTAGACAATTGCAACTCAAGTATCAACTTTCTGATCAGGTACCTCTCCTAGAAATCAAAACTTTGACATTGGATAAATTTTTGGTGTTTTCTTTTAATTGTTTTTGACATGGAATGATTTGTTTCTTACAGCTTGCAGAAGACCTATTTAGGCAACATACAAGAACTCTGGTAGAGCAAAATGTTTCAGCAGCACTTGATTTACTTAAATCAAGGACAAGAGCAGTGTATGAATAATAACACTTCTGCGCAAATGCATTTGATTATAAGTCAAGGCCTCTGGAAAAGAGAAAAAACATTGAATTATTAATATAGTTTGGTTTTACAGAAACGGTATCGCACAAGCTGTGGAAGAGCTTGATAAGATATTGGCATTCAACAGCAAGCTTATTTCACTGATGAATCATGCAGATGCAGATTCGTTTGCCCGTGGGACCGGTCCCATATCTTTGCTAGGTTTGGATAAAACATAATTTTGTTTCATGTTGTGTACAAAGCTACTTTGATGTTTTCAAAACATGCTGGAATGTTTCTTAGGTGGTGAATATGATAACGAGAGAAAGATGGATGAATTGAAGCTACTATATAGAGCATATGTAACAGATGCCTTATCTGGTGGTCGTATGCTGGAGAATAAGGTGACCAATTGCTAGTCTTGCTCTGATTTGTTTGAAAAATAACTGTGTGTACTATATTAGCCTCTTATGTTTTGATGGATGAAAGAAGGGATGTAGCCTTGATCTGGAAACAGTAGTAAAGACATTCAATTTTCCTTTCTTTGTGTTTGTGAACATTATGTGGAGGCTAGGCTGGAATGTTGTTCTATTTGTACTTGATTTGGCTGACAATACTGTCATTTTAACCAGTTATTAAGTCATTTTTCATATACTTGCATTGTCAGTGGAAAGAAAGCTACTTGTGTAGTCCCCAGGCTTATGGTACCTGCAGCACCTTCTCTACCTGTTTTCTGGATATTCGATTAGGCTAAGAAAACTATTTGTGTGGGCCCTAATGTCTAGATTGCCTAGGTCCAGACTGTACGACATTGAATCATGCTTGATCCTAATGACGGGATAGAGTTAAGAATCTGCTTTACTGTGAATTTGTTGTGGGTTAATGCTAGGCATAGCTAGAGATTTGGAGTTCACAGGAGATGCTAAAATGTGAAAGAGCTAGTTGGTTATTAGTGTATGATCATCGATTTTATTCTTGTTTTTCTTATATTCCTTGATGTAATGAGGAAATTAAAATGAACTGATTATATTTGTTCAAGCACCCTCTTTTCGTGCTTGTGCGCATAGAACCTCAACTGGGCCTCTTAGGTATGAACTTAGGAAAGAACCTTTGGAAAGACAACGGGCTTTCTCCTAACACCCCTATCTTTAAATATTCTGTCCATATGATTGTTTTAGTTCGGATCACCAGTTTATTGAATCTTCTACGTAGAAGTTTACGTCTGAATTTTACTGTTATCTTCTTTTAGCTATGACATAGATGAAGTTTGTTCTATTGGTGTTTACTGTTGTTATTGGGGAAGCTGCAGTTTTCACGCTGCTTGAGAGTTGACCTTTCTGTTTTTTATCCGATTGTAGGTTGCTGCTTTGAACCAATTGAGGAACATATTTGGTTTAGGTAAAAAGGAGGCAGAAACTATCACACTTGATGTTACCTCAAAGGTATATCGTAAACGGCTTGCACAAGCTGTTTCTAGTGGTGATTTGGAAATGGCAGATAGTAAAGCTGCCTTTCTACAAAATCTGTGTGAGGAGTTGTACTTTGATCCTCAAAAAGCCACGGAGATTCATGAAGGTAATGCATAATACTGAATAAGCCTGTGACTGTTAAACGAACTGTCAGCTGTAGAATTTTTGTGGCTTGTTGTGATTGTTCTCATTGGGTGAGAAAGTGATGAATAAATCTTTTTGGTTTATAGAAATTTACCGGCAAAAGCTTCAGCAATGTGTATCTGATGGAGAGCTGAGTGAACAAGACGTTACTGCTCTGACCCGTTTGCGAGTCATGCTTTGTATTCCTCAGCAAACTATTGATGCAGTTCACTCTGATGTCTGTGGTGGTTTATTTGAAAAGGTATGTAGTACATCCATTTTTATTCTTTTGACAATCTTTTTATACCTTAATGTTGATTTGTGTATGCTGGATCAATTGATTGCCTTTTCAATGGTTATCTTCCACCTGATTATAGGAGTTTCTTGATTAATTGACGATCACATGTTACAAGGAATTAGGAGTATATAACCGTGGTTGTTGGGGCTTTTTTGTGAACAGATCAAGCAAAAATGCCATTGTAATAAAATTTGTCATTCCATTTTGCGGGTATTTGGAGTTTCTAGTGCTTAGACAGATGCTAAGATCCTGATATGGGGCCACTTCATAAAAATTGACATAAATGGCTACAAATTGATTGCAACTAGACAATTTGTTAAACAAGGAAGCATGGAACGTCTATGCTTAATGAACTATAACCAAAAGAGGTTCACATGACTGCTTGTGCAGTTCTATGCTATTTATGGAGCAGGGGACACCAACATTGATCATGGTTTCAAAGTGTTAGTTGTTCATGGAAACAGAGGATTTTAAATATCATATGAATATATCTTCTTAAGAAGTCTTGCTTTGTATGTTTTATTTTTTTCTCTTTGACAAAGTTGTGGAAATTGAAATATCATTTAGATGACCATTAAACCTGCACTGCATGGTACAGAAACTTCATCTTCATGCAATGTTGATTCTTGATTTGGGTTTATGTTCTTTAATATTAATGCTTTTATTTTGTCATTTATAACCTGACATGTATCGGAGCACTGCATTCCTTTTCTTCTTATTTTGCTTTTCCGGTATATATGGACTAAGATGTTCAAGAGGTGCTGTTAGATTACTTTGCATGCTGCTATACACCTGCTGGCTGCTACGCTGACTTCATGTGATTAACATGGTTGTCATTTCAGGTTGTTAAAGAGGCTATTGCTTCAGGTGTTGATGGTTATGATATAGATGTCAAGAAAGCTGTTAGAAAGGCTGCACATGGTTTACGATTAACACGGGAAGCTGCTATGTCTATTGCCAGCAAGGCGGTGTGTATATACTGTAGCTTATGGACAAGGTATAACTACATATTGAGATTGCTTTCTTTGTGTTGATGTTATTTTTATTAATCTCCAGGTCCGAAAGATTTTCATAAATTATATAAAGCGAGCAAGGGCAGCTGGCAGCCGCAATGAGACTGCAAAGGAATTAAAGAAAATGATTGCATTCAATACATTGGTTGTTACAGAATTAGTGGCCGACATAAAAGGTGAATCTACTGATACTCCAGTTGAAGAACCTATAAAACAGGAGGAGAAACAAAATCAAGAGGATGAGGAGTGGGAGGATGAGGAGTGGGCATCCATTGAGACGCTTAAGAAAATAAGACCTAGTGAGGAACTTGCTGAAAAAAAGGGGAAACCAGGTCAGACAGAAATAAATCTCAAAGATGATCTTTCTGAAAGAGACAGGAGTGACCTATATAAAACTTTTTTGCTTTATTGTCTGACTGGGGAAGTCACCAGGATCCCATTTGGGGCTCAGATTACAACAAAGAAGGATGATTCGGAGTTCCTTTTATTGAATCAGCTAGGTGGTATTCTTGGTTTATCTGCCAAGGAAATTGTGGAAGTCCACAGGGGCCTTGCTGAGCAGGCTTTCAGGCAGCAAGCTGAGGTGATTTTAGCTGATGGACAATTGACGAAAGCCAGGGTTGAACAGCTTACAGAGTTGCAAAAGCAAGTTGGTCTACCCCCAGAGTATGCTCAAAAGGTAATAAAGAGCATCACAACAACAAAAATGGCAGCTGCACTTGAAACTGCCATCAACCGTGGGAGACTTAATATAACACAGATAAGAGAATTAAAGGAGGCAAATGTTGAATTGGATAGCATGATATCTGAGAGCTTGAGAGAGAACCTTTTCAAAAAAACAGTGCATGAAATTTTCTCATCGGGAACTGGAGAGTTCAATGAGGAGGAGGTGTATACGAAAATGCCAGCAGATCTTAACATAAATGCTGAAAAGGCCAAAGGTGTTGTCCATGAGCTTGCAAGGAGTAGGCTATCAAACTCACTGATACAGGCAGTTGCACTTCTGAGGCAGAGAAATCATCAAGGAGTGGTATGAATTTTGTTACTGCTTTGCTTTGATCATTAACTTAGTGTATCCGACTTCATAAATAGTGCTTTCAACATGCGAACTTTCAAATATTTGTATTTGTGTGAGTGCGATGTTTGATGCGTTTTTCTCTGTTTTCAGGTTTCCACTCTTAATGATCTGCTGGCCTGCGACAAAGCTGTGCCTGCGCAGCCATTGACATGGGAGGTGCCAGAAGAGTTGGCTGATTTATATACTGTTTATTCGAGGACTGATCCGGCACCAGAAAAGCTGTCCCGTCTTCAATACTTGTTAGGCATAAGTGACTCAGCAGCTGCTGCTCTCACTGAAGTGAAAGATAAAATTCTCCCAGTTGGGGCGGAGGAGGAGAAGTTTGTATTTTAGCTGTAATCGCATGAATGGTTACTTTAGAATAGTGAGGGGGCGACGAACCCGCCCCGTATTTATGTGCCTTTGATAAGGAAAGAGAAAAGGAAGTTAGGAGTATTGAGTGTTGAGAGACGAGTTTTGCTGAAAGCAATATTAGATTGACCGAATTTTGATAGCTGTTTCAGTTAAGCAACAAATTCTGTTCGTATACATTTTCCGTTCTTGTGTGAATGGAATGTGCAATGCTTGAAATTGTAATTGTAATTGTAATTGTAATAGTAATTTTGACCACACCACCAAAGCGTTAAAAGGGGGGAAAGTGAAAATCATTGATTGATTTGGTGTGAACTCCTCATGACTTGGACATTTTCCATATGACTTCACTCTTTTCTTTATGCCTCTCTCTCCTTTTACTTCAACTATTGATATTGAACCATAATGTGTATGTGTTGAAGATAGCCTTCGCAAAGGAATGTTTTTGTCGTTTAGTTACCCATGCGCTTGGGTCAGTTGCTAAGCCTAAAAAGTCAAGAAAGAGGAAACTTACCAAAACTTCAACTGTTTAATGTCCGATAGTTGGGTTCCGTAGGATTATGATAAATTTCGTTCTAGTTATTTAGCCTCCTACGAGGTCAGGTCAGGTCAGTGTTGTCTATAAACTAAAGAAATTGAAATATCATAACTTTTAAAGGATTAAGTGCCCACCCTTGCACAGTGATAATCATTTTAGAGCCAATTTCGGGATAAATGTACTAGAGACGTTTTAATGGACAAATGTGTAAGCATAATTTTTTAAAAATTGGGGAAATCACAAATATTCAATACTTTTCAAAATTTTATTCTCATTCAAAGATAAAGTTTTCAAATATTAACCTTTCTCTATTACGTACTAATGCGGAAATGGTTCATACTAAATTCCTTAATCTCTCTTTTTTATTGAACTTTGTATCTTACTTTTCGACGACGAACTTTGGTGTAACTGATAAAATTACTCTTTTATGACTAAAAGGTGTATTTTGTGAGAAAATGATTTATTAGACAAAGACAGAACCCTAATATACTTAAAAAAGCCTAAAGGCCCTTTAATAAATTATTGAATCTCCTAACTACCTTTTAACACATGAGTTATTTAAAGGATTAATTTCTAACATTTTCCTACTTGACTCATGTAACTTTTATGCAATCTATTAGGTCAATAATTTAAACAATTATAATGTTAGGCTCCCAACTAAGAATCCATACTAAGATTACTTTGGTATCTCCCCAACATCTCTAGTGCAAAACTTATATATGGTCTCGTACATGTTTGAGTATATGTTAGGCTCCTAACTACAAATGCATATGGAATTGATTCTATTTGCTTATGTCCTAGGCTATTAATCTGGTTGAGTCACGTTCTAGTTTACTATTAGAATCACGTTTAATCTTAAAGACCCATTTATAACCAATTTTTAATAACTTTTTGACAATTTTACAAGATCTATTATGTCCCATATATTTGAACTCATCCTTTATAGCTTCTAACTACTTATTAAAAATTTCACTGTTCATTGCTTGTGAAAAAGTTATTGGCTTATTCTTAATTCCTAAGTCATTTTTCGACTCATATAGATATGTTATATAGTCATCATAATAGTTAGTCTTCTTTCTCTTTAAGACCTTTTTATTGCTATTTGTTGTGGTCACTCTATGTTCAATTTCATTATAAATAGTAGATTTATTAATTTTTATTCTTTATGATTATTAGATGGTTTAATAATTTGTAGAACAACAACTTTAGTAGGTGTAGAAGTCATAGGGAGGTGCATAACTATAGGGACTTTCTCTCCCATTGCTTGAATATCCAATATACGTGATGTTTCACTCCCAGTAGTCTCACCATATTCAATAAACCTAACATCTTAGTTTTCACAATTCTTGTAATATGGTTAGAACAATATAATATATACCTTTTACACTTCTTTATATAACCAATGAAATAACCACTAATTATTCTTGTATCTAGCTTTTTGTGTGCATATTATGATATCTAATTTCTGTTTGGCAACCCCAAACATGTAAGTACCTTAAATTAGGTTCCTTTTAATCAACAGTTCAAAGCGAGTCTTTAGAACTACATTACTAGGAACCTTATTGATCAACAAGTGCATGGCAATTTTTAAAACATATGTCCACAAAAAAGTGGGTAAAGATGAATTGCACGCCTACTTTTAGCTATATCTAATTGCAGATCATACTTTTAGCCATATCTAACAAAGTTCTATTATGTCTTTCTACCATATCATTTTGTTGTGGTGTGCCTAGCACTGTGTATTGAGGACAAATACCATGTCTTTCAAGGAATTTAATAAAAGGACCAAGATTTTGACCACTGTTATCAAACTTACCACAATATTCACCATCTCTATCAGACTTAACTATTTTCACCTTTCTATCTAATTGGTTTTCAACCTTATTAATATAAACTTTCAAGGTATTTACAACTTAAGATTTATCATGTAACAAATAGACATATCCATAACATGAATAATCACTTATAAAGGTGATAAAATATTTTTCTTTATTGAAAGTAGGCATATCAAATGATCCACACACATTAGTGTGAATTATTTTAAGAAGCTGAGTGCTTTTTGTAGCTCATTTCTTTAACGTGTATTTTGCTTGTTTGTCTTTAATACAACCCATACAAATGTTAAGATCAGTAAAATCCAATTCAAGAAGTATTCCATTCTTTACTAATCTTTGAAATCATTATTTGGAAATATGTTGCAAATGTTTTTGTCATAAGTAGATATATAATTAATCAAACTACGTTTGATAGCAATATTGGAATTCAAAGTCAATAAAGTTTTAGTGTAAACAATATCAAGGTTTCATTTATATAAACTATCACACAGTACAACACTACCATTCATATCATTTTGTCTATTAAACTAAAACCACCACTACTAGATTTAAAAGAGTATCTAGATCTATCAAGTTTGGATAAAGAAATTAAATTCCTAGATATACTAGATACATCAAAAGTTTCACATAAGTCCAAATGATATCCAATGTCTCGGATTAAGCGATAAGTCCTAACAACCGCTAGATCTCTCATTTTGTTTCCAAATAGATAAATCTTTCATTTGATCTTATGGTTTGGGTCATAAGGTATCCCTGTAAGGTATTAGAAACATGAGTAGTACAACCAAAATCAACCCACCAAGTGTTAAAAGGAACTTCAGTAAGGTTTGTTTCAAAACATATATAAGCATTAGGATTACCTTTATTTTTAAACCATGCCTTATGTTTAGAAAATTCCTTTTGGAAATGTCGAACCTTTTTACAGAAATGGAGTTTATGCTTATCATATTCCTTCTTATGGATATGAGAAAATTCCTCACTAATTTTCAAGGGGATTTCACTTTCTTGTCATGCTTCTTTCGACCTTTCTTTCTAACTCCTTGATTCTTGAAATAATTAATGGAGTGACTTCCTTGATTTTTAAGTCTAGTCTCTTCTTGAACTAATATATTATATGACTCATGCACATTTCATTTGTCTTTCATGGTTTTATAGTTCATTTGGAAAGGATCATACTTAGACAATAATGGGTTCAAGATGAATTGCGCAGTGAACCTTTGATCTACTTCCATTCCCAAGGACTTAAATCTTGCTATAGTGTTTGTTATCTCAATAACTTGTTCATGTATAGTACATGATCTATCAAATTTTATGGTAATAAATGTACCCATAAGAGTTCCAGCAAGAGACTTGTTAGTAGTTTGGGAGCGCTCTTCCATAAACTTAAGTAATTCCTTATCACTTTTGATTTTGAAAGAGCAGACTTAATATTGATAACAATTGTCATTTTCCTATACATCATACTCAATTTATTTGATCTTTCTTAGTTGATAAAATAAAATTTCTCCTCATCAGTGCTCAAAACATTTAGAGCAATGATTTCTCAATTCTAAGTGCCAATTCTAAGTCCAAAACTCTAAGATAGAATTAGATTTGTTCACTCCATTTAGAGAATTTCAATCCATTAAGCATCGTAATAAATAAGAGATTTGGATGCATGCCAATAACTGCATGAAATTAAAACTTGACATTAATGCTTTATGTCATACAATAAGATGCTACACAAATTTAGAAAAAAACTTTGGAAATTGTATATTGATGTTCACCTTTGGGCAATCCATTAACATACTATGTAACATATAATGATTCTCATAAATTTTATACTAATGTTTACCTATTGACAATCCATTAATATACCATACAATATATAATGATGCAAATATGTACATAATTTAATAATCACACATATACCAACTAGAAATGTTTATTATCTTTGGATATCTAAATATAACTAATTGAGTATGCATTATCTAGCTATATTCATTCTCATTAACTATAAAAATAAACAAACCAACTTTAAGCTATTTCAAAAATATTCTATAGTAACGAGTTTTAACTTGCTAATAAAATTACAATTCATTAGCATCAAATTATGAACAATTAAAATTTAAACATAATATTTTATAATAAAAAATACAAGTCAACGACCCTAGTTGCTTAGCAAGCTTTGGCATCATGCTAGTGTTGGGATTTTCCAGCGCTTAGTGCTGATCATGTCATTAGCACTAGGATTTTATTCTCGACGCAACTGCTGTGAAATTTACCAGCAATTTTCTCTTTTTTATTCCATACATAAACATGAAGTCAACATTCTTTCTTCATACATAATCATCAAACCCATGATAAACAAAAATTAAGTTTTTTCTAAAATTTTTTTATTAGGATTTATTAGGGTATCTAAATCACCAAAAATTTACGGTAAATGATAACCATAAATTTCTTATAACCATGCTCTAATATCACTTGTAAGCATAATTTTGATAAACATTGTAAACTCTAAAAATAAGGGAACTCACAAATATTCATTAATATTCAGAATTTTATTTTTCTGGGTTGCCCACCTGGGTTACCAGGGCTTTGCCCCAATTATGTCTGGATTTGATCCACGTCACGCACCTGACTTTGGTAGGTGAGTCTCTCAAAGAAGATAGCTGCATTCACAATATTCAAATTCGAGACCTTGCTTAAACAAAACCAAACTGCTTACCACTCAGACCAAGCCCCGTATTCTAAAATTGTATCTTTTTGAACTTTGTGGTTCAATTTTTGTATGTGATAGTATTTTGTGACGAGAAGACAATTTGTTAAGCATAGATAAAACCCTAATATATTTTAAAAACTGACAACCATCATTAGTTTTTAAATTTCCTATCATAATGCGCTAAAAGTCCTAAGCCCTTTAATAAATTCTTAGATTTCATAATTGCCTTAAGCCACTTAAAAGATTAATTTCTAACAAAACGAAGACTATCTTATCACCTATTTAAGTCCAAGATGGTTGGTGAGCGATGATCTCAGCTTCCTGAATTGTCTATCATCATGGTACATGTAGTCGGGTTTAGCTTACAAATATCACCTGGTCTGCATTTGGTGGTTCTGGATGAAAGATTATTCACGTCAAAATTTCATATGATATGTGTTTAAGTGCGCTTTGCCATTCCAACAATAGTCAAAAGGCTTAGGTTACGTTTGAATCTTCGGTGCAGTAGAAATAAGTACTTATTTACTGTATTTTTTAAACGCAATTACATGTTTGAATCTGCAGGCGAATAACCGAAAGTTGGAGGAAAATACATTGCTACTGCAGAAATCAATAAGTAAAAAGAAGGTTGTGGTAAGAAAGTACTTTTGCGGTAGAAATTTTATTTTTCATTAATAACCTTCTGATAATTATAATTTTCCATTATATTCTCAACTAATATTTTCTTATTTGTAATTTAAATTTATATGACTAATAATATATTTTTTGTGGAATATTTTTTACTAATTTTTTTATTTATACTTTTTTATTTTAATTTAATATTTTAGTATTTATAATTTAAATATATATGACTAATAATATATTTTTTATGAAATATTTTATTTACTAAATTTATTTTATTTATATTTTTCTTATTTTTGATTTAATATTTTATTATTTATAATTTTAAATTTATATTACTAATAATATATTTTTTGATTATTTATATAATAATTAATAATTTATTAAATCAATGAATTTTTTAATTATTTTTTCTCTTTTCAGCAACCGCAACTGTACTTGCCAAACATCTATTTTCACGTTTCAGCAGTTATTAAAACAGCAATATCAAATACATAAATATTTATCATTTTAGCTGGCAAATTTTAGTAAATTATCAACCTCCAATGTTCTCTTTACCAAACATTATATTTGCTAGTTGATCCACACACCATAACCAAAAGACGCCAACTTCAAGGATACAACAAATCTTCAATTAGCCACAGATTATTTTAAAATTTTCTTGTAGTGGTCATTTAACAAACACTCAATTAAAGAAAATTCCAATCCAACCCACTTGCAATCCCGACTTATCTCGTCAAAGGGTGCTTCATTTCATCATGTGAATCTTTAAGACCGATCAAACATGTAGTTGTTGACAATTTTTATATCGTATTATTGGATGCCACAACTAAAAGCTTAAGTAGGGGAACATTCCGAAGTTTGGCGCACTAGCAAAAACTGAGGAGAGAAGACATTAAATCATAAAAGGGCTATAGAACAAAAAAAGGAATGATAGTTTAGTTGACTTAGACTCTTATCAATACACATACAGACATAAGTAGATTCTTCAATAAATGTTTGTTCACATTCTACCTGCTACCGTCTAGTAAGAAGTAAATGCCATCAATAACATCTTTATTTGACCTCTTAGCTTATTCATTTGCTATATTACGCCAAACTTAATCTAACCACGTCAGACTCCTACTCTGCACTCCGTTTTTTTTGGTTCCTACTTCAGCTTTCAGGCAAAAACAATAAGCAATCACGATAAAAAGAAATGATAAACAAGATATGTTTGACTACGAAAGATAGAATCAAAAGCTTCATCGTCTACAACTTCAGAGACACGCTCCTCTATATATAAGAGCACTGAGCATGTGATCAGAATAACCCATCTCTACTTGGAACAATTACGCTTCACATACATATATAGATATCGCTCTACTTGAGTCTGTGATACGTTATATTATGGGGTTTAAGTCTGCGCTTTATGGTCTATATTTATCCTCGCTTTTGCTTGGAATAGCATATGCACAACTATCGTCAAATTACTACGTGAAAACATGCCCAAAAGCACTCTCTACTATAAAACGTGCAGTATTCACTGCAGTGGTCAAGGAGCACCGCATGGGAGCGTCTTTGCTCCGTTTACATTTTCATGACTGCTTTGTCAATGTATCTCTTTCATGCTCTGCATCTCTTCCTATTGCATCATTCCATGCATGCACATAGATGTGGGCGTCACATCTTATGAGAATCTTACTAATTCCATATTCTACTAAGAATTTCTAGTAAAAAATCCTGCAACTGTATAGCATTTTCGTGCATATTTACTGTTACACTCTTTAAGAATCTTACCACCATACATTAGTAGCGAGTATTATGTTATTATAAACAGATCCTTTACACTTGCTAACATAACTGAATAAATAATATCGCTCATGCATGCAGGCTAAGTTTTAACTGATATCTAAGAACATGCATATATATGTCCATATATTGGAAATTGGTTATCAATATACTAATTTGACAAGGTTTTGCATGGCTGGGAACAGGGATGTGATGCGTCTATTCTGTTAGACGACACTTCAAGTTTTACAGGAGAGAAGACTGCAGGTCCCAACATGAACTCTTTGAGAGGTTTCGATGTTATCGATACCATCAAGTCTCAATTAGAGTCTATTTGCCCTGGTGTTGTTTCTTGTGCTGATATTCTAACTGTTGCTGCTCGAGATTCTGTTGTCGTGGTGAGTTCAAATGTTATAAATATACACTTTACATTTAAAACCAAGCGGTAGCATACTGATAGGTTCGAGGTTCAAGTTTTAGGTGTTAAGAATTAGACAATGTAGATATTAAAGCTAAACTTTCAATTTATGTAGTTAGGAGGGCCTTCATGGACAGTTCAACTTGGCAGAAGAGATTCCACCACTGCAAGTTTCCGTGCTGCAAATACTGATATTCCTTCCCCACTTATGGATCTTAGCGACCTCATATCTTCCTTCTCAAACAAGGGCTTCACCTCCCAAGAGATGGTTGCGCTCTCTGGTAATTAGTTAAGCCGCTTACAATGCCCTTGACTAAATACACGATACGAGTAATGGTATCAGACTTGTAATATTTAGTATTAGTCTTCAGACATTTCCTAGTAATAACAAACTACAAAGACTCTTTTGTTAAAACTTATACCAGAATGATTATAGACTACAGAAAAGGTCATCAGAATCACCACTCTATAATGACATGCATGCAGGGTCTCATACAATAGGGCATGCCAGGTGTCTGACGTTTCGGGACAGAATCTACAAAGCAAACAACATTATTCATGAGGGATTTGCAAGTTCATTGAAAGCCAACTGTCCGAGCACTGGAAACAATGACAGCCTCTCTTCACTTGATGCCATAAGCCCTGTGGTGTTTGATAATGCATATTTCATGAACTTGGTCAATAGTGAAGGTCTTCTGCATTCGGATCAACAGCTTTACAGTGGCGGCTCCACTGATTCACAAGTCTCCACATATAGCACTAATTCTGCTTCATTTTACGAAGATTTTGCTGCTGCTATGGTTAAGATGGGAAATCTTAGCCCATTAACAGGAACTAGCGGAGAGATTCGTACTAATTGCCGCAAAATAAACTGATAACTTTCCTCTAAAATCCAAAGTTGGTCGTGTTGCGTACGAATAAACGCTGTAACCTGTAAGTGATTATATTGTTAAATCGTTTGTTGTTTCACAATAATTTGTGTTTCCGTGTAAGGTTGGATTGGGAAATACTGTCTAAACTTTATGTTGTATTGGCTAATAGCCAAATCACAAATGAAGAGTGATGAATGTACAAGGTATAGTGTTTTTTTACATGACTATATTATATATGAATCATCAAGTTCAAAAGACATTATGAATATTCTATGGAATGACGAAATCATACGTTTAACTTAGTAACTGAGAATTGGACAGAGATGGTAGAATTGAAATTGAGCAAGGCAGACATAAAGTGAAAGAGTTGGTGGAGAAGCACAACACTATGTGATGACAAAGTGACATTCGATTGTTCTCGCTATAACAATAATTGATAATCAATAATTTCGTTTACTCTTTTAAATATAATTGCATAATAAAACAAATAAGAAGTGAATTTAAGATTTTGGTTACATCACTTGAGATATTCATTAGTTAATCTTTTTAAGAGAGGAAAAGGAATTGTTTTAAATTAGAATCAATATTATAGTGAATTTAGTGTTAGGATATTCTCCATTTTTTACTAACATGGTATTACATCAATTAAAATAATCAATAAATATTTAAATACCAACACCAATCACTAGAAACAAAAAGCTAATCGATAAAGGAGGTCACGCGTTGCACCTAATTTGAAGGAGGTATAAATATAATAATGTCGAAATAAGTGACTGAATAAATGTATTTTCAAAACTAATCAGCACAATGCTTTGAAGGGTTATTTAGGTTTGGAAATAATGGGATCTCCAACAATTCCAATCAGGGAAAAATAAAGAAATAAATAATTATTCATTAATTGTAAAAATTCTATTATTCTAATTATTGATAGCCTAAAAAAAATTCAACTTATTGACTCAAAAGTGAAAAGGCCCAACAAATACCGTAAGTGCTTGAAGTCATTTTGTCGGAAAGTTCATGGGTATGTAAATAGAAGTTTAGGATTTAAGAATTTCAGATAGGAAATACATAATTGATATGCGCTTTAAAAAACAGTACAGGGAGATAGTTAATAAGAGCATGATTAAGTGAGTTGGAAATTAAACGGTTAAAAGCAATTTGTTTGAGGCAGAATTCCAGAACGTGACCAAGTGAGTTGGAAGTTAAGTGATTAGTTCTGCCAGAACGTGACCAAGTGAGTTGGAAGTTAAGTAATTAGTATACAATTTTTTGAGGTAGAAGCAATGTTTTAAAAATCAAATTGAATCGGCTGGTTCGACCAAAATTAGTATGAACTGACCGGTCATTCGATTCGGTTTAATTTAATAACTTGTTTATATAAAAATCGGTCTGTTTACTGATAAATTGGGCCGATTTTTCAATGAACCATCCAGAACCGGTTGGTTCCTCAACCATTTTCTCTTGACTCTTCTCATTTCTCATCGTATCCTTCTCTCACAGCTAGTACCTTCGCAACCCACAAATCAACTTTACTACCATCACTCGACAGAAGCAAAGCCATGGGATCGTCAGTGTCGTAGAGGAGGAAAAGCAAGCTCGAGGCAGCTAACAGAGAAAGTGGCAGCAGGAGAGAAATTATCCATGAAACAGTGGTGCTTTCTTCTCCTTTCCAGTCTCTTTACCTGTGAGTGATCGATGAAGGAGAAATTATGTTTCTCGCGGGCTTAAAAAACCAAGGAACTAGAAGAAAGGAAGAAACTAGAAAGTGATTCTGAACGAGAAACTCTTGCTTTTTACTTCAGTTCTACTATTATCTATTAAGTATGACTCACTGACTTGTACTATTAAGTAACTCAAACGATTTCCTTTTCCTTTGTTTTGTTGTTACTTTTGTATTTCTTAATTTATGTCTTCAAATTTAAGAATAAAATATGCCACTTTTTTATTTTATTTTATCTATTTAAATTTATTTTTATGATTTTAATTGCTAAAAGTGTTATACTATTAAAAATTTTAGAAATTTTTTTATTAACTATGTTTTAACTTATTTTAATATTAATTATCATATAATTTATTATATAATTATCTAATTTTATTTCAATAATAATTTATATTAAACAATTTACTCAACTTTATCATTCATTAGGTGTTCATGGAAATCCAAAGTAGAGATGATAAATTAATATTTTAAAAACCAAATTGGACCACGATCGAAAAAATTTCCTTCGCTTTATTATTAATTCATTATATAATAGTAAATATTAGTATTTTTTTGTTTCAATAAAATATTTATTTTTACTTATTCTTATAATTTTTACTTCTGATTTTCTCAATTTTTATTGCTTATATAGTAGAGAAGCACGTACAATTAATATTATGGGTGGTTTATTTGATGTGATTGAATGAAAATGTATTTTCTTTATTGAAGAGCAATCACAAACAATAAATTAAATTAAATTGTATCGTGAAGGTTTAGAGAGTTTTGCTAGATCATCAGCAAAGAGAGAACTTATAATGAAAAAAATGCAGTCAAGTAAGTTTTATACTTTTAATTCAGTATTTACTTATTAATAATATTTTTATCATAACTATTAATTTAAATCCAGGTGAGTGGTGAAGATTATCTAGTGACAGTGTTCCAACATTGAAAAAACTCGCTACTAGATTACTCAGTCTAACAACTTCTGCATTAAGTTGTGAACGTAATTGGAGTGTTTTTGAACGTATTCATACAAACACTACAAGAAAATCACTTAATAGCGTCAGAATATTTCCGACGGAATCCATTCCGTCGCTATTTACCGATGGAATATTATATTCCGTTGGAACATACGGTGTATTTAGCGACGAAAAATACATCCGTCGGCAATACTGGAGGGAAGAATTTCGCACAAAATCTCCGACGGCATATAGCGACGCCAAAACTTACGGCGTCGAAAAAAAATGCGGGAACCACTCCTGCAATTTAATTGCTTTGGATGCCTACCGATGGATAAGTTACCGTCGGTACAGTATATTCCATCGGTAAGACATGCGGGAATTACCTCCACGATTAGTTTGCTTCGCCGATTTACTGACAGTCAACATACCGTCGATAAAAAGATTTCTCTTACCGATAGAAGCCTTATTCCGTTGCAATATCTGTAGCTTAACTATCGATGGATCAAGCCTTCCGTCGGTAAATTGTTAACAAACGTCGTCATTTCGATGAAGACGAGATGATAAGCATTAATCACCAACGGAATCAAGTTTCCGTCAGTAACTATTGGAATCTTGGGTCGACGATTCGTTGAGATAAACCTAGATTATCAACAGAATTTGTGTTCCGTCGGTATTTGAGTTTCCACCGTATTAAATTGCCGCTCTTTTACCGACGGAATGTTGCTGTCTGTCGGTAATTGTCGGCAGGAAAACCTAGATTACCAAGGAAATTTGTGTTCCGTCGGTATTTGAGTTTCTACCGTATTAAATTGCCGCTCTTTTACTGACGGAATGTTTTGTGTCCGTCGGTAACTGTCGGCGGTTGCGTCTTGGGAAAACCTAGATTACCGACGGAATGTTATTTTCCGTCAGTAATCCAGTGCCTTTAAGTCAAGCACCGACCCCCCTCCCCCTTGCGCGCTCATTTGTCCTCTCCTCACAAACCATTCAGTCTTCTGTTTTCTGACTCCTTCTCTCGCGTTTTCCATTTTTCGATTGTTGTCTTACTCATCGTGCGTTGTTTGAGGTAAACTCTCTTATGGGTGTATTATTTCTACAAAAAAGCATATTTTTAGTGTTAAACGTGAATGTTTGGTTATAAAATCTTACTTGATTATTGTTGATATTTGCAGTTTTTTGTGTAATTATTGGTTTATTTGTTGTTTATATGTGTTATTGTTAGTAAATAATAAAAAAATGCAATTGATTTGTGGTTAGATTGAGATTATACATATTGCCTATGAAGTGTTCGATAAAATGCCTTTTATGATGTTTGAAATGTTTTTTGTAATTGTTGTGTTAATTTGAGAATTTGAATATGTAATTTTGATAAAATGTTTAATTTGAAGTTTTAATTT
>JANIIA010000009.1:7012603-7047583 GCA_027478495.1 Erythroxylum alaternifolium | reverse complement strand
GCCTTAAAATTTTATACACCAAATTGATCTTATCAAATAAAAATTTAATTGTTTGCTTATCCTCTCATCCTCTTTTGCGGATGCAGTCAAAGTTCTAATCTCTCTTGTTTCTATTTTATTCCACTAAGTTCTTTGTTTATCCTCAATTTCTACCATCCTTGCCGCCTTGATATAGTTTCTGTCTTTAGTAGATGAGAGGAGACAGGAGAGTCATTTGTTATTCAGTGTTCTTCTATAAATTAAAATAAATTAATTAAAAAAATAATTATATTTTAAATTATTTAATTTTTACTTAATTTTATAATGTTCTAATACAAATTAAACATTTCAACTTTTAAATCTCCGTTCTTGTCGTGCCCATCTTTATTCTATAATCTAAACCTAACTATGAGCTTTGAACTAGTTTGCTCCTAACCATCCTTTCACTTCTTGATTAAAGTAATTATCTAGATTAATACGGGGATTTATATAATGGTGGGGACTCACATCATGAATAAGAAAGTATTTAGACAATAAAATATTCAAAGATCTTTACTTTTATAAAGCTTTTTTAATTGTTAAACCAACATTTCTCTTCTTATTCTTTTCTATAATTCTCAGAAAATTCACACAAGTTTTGAAGGAAAGGAAGGAAATTGGATTTTGCCCTTTATCGATCTTCTTCTTCGACCCCCTTCGTTTAAGCTTCTTCAAAAGGTAATCACAGTTTCAACTGTTTTGTCTCTGCGATTGTATTGATGTTGAATATTCAGCAGCGGCTTTGTTTTTGGTTGAATTTTTATTCTTGATTCTTGTTTGAACTGTTAGGTTGTTCTTCGTTGCCCTTCTCATTTGATTGTTCTTTTGTGTCCATGTCTTTCTGTTCTTCGAGTTGTAATACAAATTTGAAAAGTTGCTGCTTTTATATAGCTGTGACTGAAAAAACATACTTAAGTCTTTTAGCAATTAAGGTTACTCTTTCCTTCCTTTTCTTTTCCCTTTTTGTGAGATTGTTGCCCCCAGTTTTTCTTCTTATTCACAACATTCTAAATTTAACAAGCAAAGCATCTGAGTTTCTGCGTAGTTCCAAAGAAAGTCAGGGTCTCTAAAGTTCAGGATAATAGTGTTTGAGCTTCTTTCTGATCCAGGCTTTAAAAGTTGTTGGTCTGCTGAAATCCAATCAGTAATCTGTTTGAGCGTGAATTTGAGCATCCTTGAATTGGAAACGGAAGGCTCAGGGAATGCTGCATGATGTGTCTTACTCTTCAGAACACCGTCCTTGAAATCCATGAGGTTGTGGCATCTTTGGAGATGCCCTTGTTCATCCTCGATGAGACTGGATTTTTCCATCGTGCGTCATTTGCATCTTGTAGCCAAAAGCACCATGACCCTATCGCTTGTCAAGTTCCTCTTGTTTTAATGCACGATCTGTGTGAAGACGGTCGAGTTGCTTGTGACATCCTCTTTGAGTTGTTTGTGAATTAAGCTGTGTATTGGTTGGGTGTATAGTTCTGTTATTGTATTAGTAGTTGTAGCGTAGGATGGAAAGTAAGCCAAGTGTGTTGACACAAAGGTATGAAGTTGGGAGATTGCTTGGGCAAGGCACCTTTGCTAAGGTTTATTACGCTAGGAGTATCAAAACAAACCAGAGTGTGGCAATTAAAGTGATTGACAAAGACAAGGTTTTAAGGGTAGGGCTTGTGGATCAGATCAAAAGGGAAATATCTGTGATGAGAATGGTTAGACATCCTAACATTGTGCAGATCTATGAGGTCATGGCCACCAAAAGTAAGATTTTCTTTGTTCTGGAATATGCCAAAGGTGGTGAGCTTTTCAATAAGGTAGCTAAAGGAAGGTTGAAAGAGGATGTTGCAAGGAAGTATTTCCAACAGCTGATCAATGCAGTTGATTTCTGTCACAGCAGGGGTGTTTACCATCGGGATATAAAGCCAGAGAACCTATTATTGGATGAAAATGAGAATCTAAAGATCACTGATTTCGGTTTGAGTGCCCTTGCTGAATCTAAACGCCAAGATGGACTACTCCATACAACTTGTGGAACACCAGCCTATGTTGCTCCTGAGGTCATCAACAGGAAAGGCTATGATGGAGCCAAGGCTGATATTTGGTCTTGTGGGGTGGTTTTATTTGTCTTGTTGACAGGTTATCTCCCATTTCATGATTCAAATTTGATGGAGATGTACAGAAAAATTGGCAAAGCTGAGTTTAAATGCCCCAGTTGGTTTCCTACAGATGCTCGCAGGTTGCTGTTCAAGCTACTAGATCCAAACCCGAACACCAGAATTTCCATAGAGAAGATTAAGGAAAGCTGTTGGTTTAGAAAAGCATTGAACCTCAAACAAATTAAACCTGAAATAGAAGGTGATGATACAGCTAATCGTGATAGGAATGGTTCTGGTCCTTCTGAAAATGGCAGCGAGACTAATCGGGAATTAGCCAAACCTCCTAGCTTAAATGCTTTTGATATCATTTCTCTTTCTGCTGGGTTTGATCTCTCTGGATTATTTGAGGACAACTCTGTAAAGAGAGAAGCAAGATTTACTTCCAGGGAACCAGCTGCAGTCATCGTCTCTAAAATTGAAGATATGGGAAAACATTTAGGACTGAAAGTGAGAAAGAGGGAAGCAGGTTTGATGAGAATGGAAGGACTTGAGGAAGGTAGAAAAGGGCCTTTGTCTATTGATGCAGAGATATTTGAAGTCACTCCGACTCTTCATTTGGTGGAGTTTAAAAAATCTAACGGAGATACGCTGGAATATCAGAAGATGATGAAAGAGGATATAAGACCTGCTTTACAAGATATAGTATGGGTTTGGCAGGGTGAACAAGAACAGCAAACACAGGAGCAGCAACCGGAGCACCAGTTACAAGAACAGCAGCTAAAGCAATGAAGGCAGCTAAAGCAATGAAGGCAGCCTGCACCAATTTCTCTTGACGTCTTATATGTATTAGATAAAGTGCACATTTTTAACTTTGTTCTATTATCTATGAGTTTGTCATCATATTGCCTTGGCACATTCTGGCTGATTGGTTTTTCTTTTATGTGTAAAGTCAATTTCTGAAATTTTGTGTGTATAGTCTGTGTGACTTCCAGTTTTGTTGTGTTTCCATTGACACTTGTGTTGAAAACTTAGCATCTGCAAGTTATATAATCTGCTGATGAAGGATAGTCCTCAACTTTCTCTGCCTTTTCATTTGAAACATGTCCTAAAATTTTTTTTTTTTTGGGACACCTGATCAAACACTATCTATATGGAGTCTTAAGGAATTCATCCTGGAGTTAAATCATTAATCAAGGATTGGCAGAATCTTTTGGATGATGGATGATCAACTTCTGTTAAAGGAGTTCTAAGGTTGTGTTCTAGTAGTAAGTAAGCATTTCGCATGTCATGACGGTGTGGTTTAGGAAATTTCCAAGTAGTGGTTGGAGTGAATTTATTTTCTTGGCACCCACCAGGCTTTGTAAAGAAAGATTCCTTTATTTTGATTTTTTCAGGACGGAAGAAGAGAAGGAAGATTCTTTCTTTTGACGTTAAAAAAAATTTAGCAGTTAGTGTTTTGATGAATGATTAAAAATTTCGTAGAGAGTTGATCCATTTTTTATTTTTTCAATTTTATTTAATGTTTATTGTTGAAAATTTATTAATTTAAAATTTTATAAATTAAATAAAATTTAAATTTCTATTAATAAGAAAAGTCTCCTTTAATTTTTAATTAATTTTATAATAATTAATATTTATTAAAAATTATTTTATGTATTGCCGATTCTTTAAAATTTTGATTTTAATTGTGAAGTTGACTGTTCGTCACTATTTTGTGGCATACCATGCTTCCAGCTGTTTCGCGAATTACATTGACCCGAGAGCCAAGCCCCGTCTCTTACGCTTATCCTTTTATGCCTTTGACCTACCAAAGCATGACGTTGTTGGAAACTAAAAGAAGTTGCGCTTTTTTTATTTTTTAAAATAATTGTTATTTTAATTTAATGTTATCTTTTGCTTTCTGTCACATCATGACTGCTAACGGCAACCTACCGAACCCCCTCAAATCCTCTAGCCCTGTAACCCTGTCTTTATTCTGTCCCAAACAATTCAAGTCTATCTATTTATGTGGTCCCCTCCTCCTCTCCTTCCCTCTCCTCAGTCGGTCAGTCCGCTCTACTTGTCAATTGTTAAACATCAAAACTGATGTTCCAATCACTCTTGACATGCAAAATGAATAATACGCTACTTAGAGTAAACTGCATCTTATTAATGCTGGAAAATATGATGTCAAATACTACTCTGATGGCACTTCTTCATCTCTGGCAAATGATTCTCTGTGGCAAGGCCTGGATTGTATTGTTCTTAGGTGGTTGTATGGTTCAATTCCTGATGCCTTGCCTAAAATGGTTGTTAAGCCAATTGCTACTGCTCATGAAACATGGACTGCCATTGAAACTTGTTCCGGGACAGCAACAAAACCATAATTGTTAAGTTGGAGGCTCGATTTTGAAAATTTTTACAAAGATAATCTCTCCTAGACTATTGCCGAGAACTAAAAACCACGACTAACGCTCTCAATAGTCTAGATCATAATATTTTCGATGACATACTCCTCCTTCAAACTCTTCAAGGTCTTCCTGATGACCACAATACACTCACTAATCTCACCCTCTTCAAAAACCTTTCCTATCATTCCTTCACACTCTCCTAAAAAAAGCTCGAAAATCCAGAAACAATGGCTCTACTTCCTCGCCCTCCTGTGCTCTCCTCATCGTCAGCCCCAATATCCTTGGGCTAGAATGGGCAGCCCGTTTCTGTTGCCTTCTCAATGTCCAGGCTTACTACGTCTAGGCGCACGTGGTGCTACATAACCTCTTTAAGGACTGTTAGTTACCAGGATAACACGTGGGACAAACCTTTATGGCCTCTTCACAAACCAACCAGACATCCTGGAACGATGGTAAACTCATGGACCCCCAAGATCTTATCAGTGCTTCGGATAGCGTGTCTCTTCGTACACCAACAACTAATTAGTGGTATATGGATTCTGGTGCATGGTATGTGGATTCTGGTGCTTCTCTCCCACGACGACAAACCCAGGTTCTTTTCAGCATGTTATTGTTACAAACGGGTCCTCTGTTCTGATCTCGTGGATCGGCTATAGTACCTTATGTTTATAGGTTGAAGTACCGTATTATTATTAGGATATTTTATATTATATCTTATTTTACTTTAAATAATAAAAATAATAAATTTTTGATTTAAAAAAGTTAAAATAAAATATAAAATAATAAACAACATCTTATTATATTACATTATAAATCTTTATTTTAAACAACATTTTATTATATGAATTATTTTATTTTTAACTAATTTTTTAATATTATATCAATTTATATTCTATTCTATTATATTCAATTAAAAATCTCACGTATAATAAAAAATATTCTCAAAAACACGCTGTCGTAACTTCTATACCTAATAACTCTCCCGTAAATCCTCCATCTTCAACCACCAACCCCACACCTCGACCTTTTTCACCTACCTCACATCATCCTATGATGACGCGCAGCAAAGTAGACATTTATAAGCCCATGCAAACCTCCTCTTACCACCATCTCCTCCGCTGTGTCTTTATCTCATATTCCTAATCCTAAAACATATCGCCAAGCCTTAAAAGGACTCGAATTAGCACACGACAATGTTGGATGAATACAATGCTTTGATTAAAAATAGAACCTGGGATATTGTGCCTTGCCCCTAATACTATTGTGGTTACTGGCAAGTGGATTTATAGACAAGTTTCATTTTAGAGGTTCCCTAGAATATTATAAGGCTTGATAGGTGGTTCGAGGAAATAACCAGTCGATGAGACTTTCAGTCTCGTGGTCGAAACCCGCCACTGTCCGCACTGTACTCAACTTGGTTGTATCGCATTCTTGACTTATTTATGTCAATGATACTTTTCTTTAAGAAATAGGTAACTTGTTTTTATTACTTTATTTCTACTCTAATAATGGAAATAGATAATCTGAACTCTTTTTTTTTTAAGACATCGCAAATGCTTTTGTTGAAACTTACTGACTCCGGAGTCTTCTAAAGTGAACTTTGTAGCCCTATGCCCAATGCTACTCTCATGTACCGTGGCAATGTAAGTGTAGTGTACCTCTCGAGGAACTCAATTCAACACCAATGCACTAAACATATTAAGATTGATATACACTCTATTTATAACCAAATAGCATTAGGTCAGGTTCAAGTAATACTCTTCACAAAGGGTCTACCAACAGCTCATTTTAAAAATTTCATGTTCAGTTTGATCGTCTTACCTCTTCTCGATCCAATTATGGGGGTGTGAGAGTGCATTTACTTTGTAATAATCTTGTAATCAACCTACGATGTAGTCATTGATTTTAGCATATTTATATAAATTGATTATTGTAGATCTAAATTCCCCTTGTACTCGTTATATAGTGGAAATGCAAAGCCAAATACAATTCTCCCAATTCGCCTTGTCAAACAATAACTATACCTATCTTAACTCTAATATTATG
Source organism: Erythroxylum alaternifolium (assembly GCA_027478495.1). Taxonomy (NCBI): domain Eukaryota; kingdom Viridiplantae; phylum Streptophyta; class Magnoliopsida; order Malpighiales; family Erythroxylaceae; genus Erythroxylum; species Erythroxylum alaternifolium. Next base: position 7,041,045 of record JANIIA010000009.1, on the reverse strand, counting down.
ATTGTAGGTATAGTTATGGCTGCAATTCAAAATTATGACATTTAATCATACATAAAATCTCTATGCAAGTTTATTGATTTTATTCTTATTTGTCTTTCTCTAGATCATCTTTAAAAAGTTAAAAACCTTGTTTAATAAATGACTTATTAGCTATTTTTTGACGAATTGAGAGATATTTGATTGTTTGATCATGTCAATCGCTAATAATTAATCAACTAATTGAGTTGACAGATTAAATCTAATTAGTTGTTTTTGAAAATGCTCTTATAAGGAGCATTTTGCTCCAACAGTTGAAAAATCAAGGAACGAAAAAGTCGATTGTACCCAAAAATTTTTACAAATACTTAAGATGTTATTTTTTATTATTATTTTTCCTTCACCAAATCACTGGTACCTTAAATTTCAACTTAATTATTAAGGTAATATACTAAAAAAATAAACATCTACTTGATTAATATCGAGATAGAAATCATAATATTTAATTAATTAATTATTTATATTGTTATTATTATAATATTATATATATTTTTTATTAGAGTTATAAACTTAATTTTTGTGAAATTAAATATCTAAATTTTAAATTCTTACAAAAATATTTAAATAAATACTAAGATATAATATTTATTTCCTTATAAATTTTTTAAGTTATGTCCTCGTAAATAACTTCAACACACATCTTTAAATAAACAGCTGATGATATCCGCTAGTCAAATTAATTGATGTTATCCGCTAATTAAATCAGTCCACCGACAGCTAATTACTGATAGAATCAACTATCTGCTCATTGCCAAACAAGCTAAAAAGTCATTATTTATTAACTTTTATTAATAATAATTAAAATTTTAAATATTATAAATTATTACTTGGTGTATAGAAATAATTTAAACAATAAAAGTTATGAAAATGATAATCATAAGATCGAAGCGCTGTTAAACATTTTGCATAAATGATGACTTTGGAATCTTTTTAAATAAAGTACGTTATTAAACATGAAAATAATATTGAAGAATATTCCTATATATATATTTATTTATTTATCATAATATATAATCTGCATCTACAAGTGCAGCATTCGCAGGCATCAAGTTGAGGATTGGTCATGATTAGTTGGCATAACTGGGGCAACGATCACAATATTAGTAATAATTCTGATAATAATAAGTCTTTAGACCTCTATACAGCTTAGAGACACAAACAGACAGACATTCACCATTGAATAAGGACAAATGAGAATATGATAAAACATGTGTGAATGGTGCAAGTGGCTGGTTGACATATTAGACTTGAGTTGCCCGCTAAATGGGGGAAGAAAATGGGTCAAACCAATAACTCATAGGAAACTAAGCTGAGGGAAACTCCATTGTTTATACGAGAAAGCCGAAGCCATTACTGCTACAAAAGTCATATCCGGACGGTGAGATGGGTCCCGTCGCTACGTAGTAACTTAAAGCATTCGTAGGTTTAACTTGAGGAACAAAAGTAGTAATAGTACGCGTTCCTGAAACTTTGTGATCAAAAAGGGTAATAGGAAATATGTCTTTGCCTTTTTCCAAGATTTGCGGATTCGTATCATTCTGTGATCTATCTCATTTCTCCGATGGCAACCCATGATTGTACATACAAGTAGTACAAGATTGTTCCCAGAACCATTACTGCATAAACCATGTTTCTAATCCCACCCTACACATATACCAAAAAATGGGTTTCCCGTCTACTCTTACATTTGTTTATTTTCAGTGTTAAACACAACACAATACACGTACTATTACTAATCAGTAGTAAGTAACTCGAGCCATAACTCAATTTCTAATTGCCGTTGACCTCATGTGCAGCCTGAAGTTGAAGTTGTTGTTTGGAAGAACTAGACCCACAAAGCACAGGCTTCAGCTTATTCTTCCACATCTCTCTATAGCATTTCGCATCACCGCCTTTTCTCTTCACTTCCACCACCACAAGCTCCTCCGTTAAACGGTAAACTTCTAGCTCCATCATCAAAATACCGTTTCGCCCGTGAACCTCCAACCCCAATTCTTTCTTCCTCTTTACCCTCAACTTGGCCGCCTTTGCCCACTCTTCAACTTTCTCTATCACTCTCTCCGCTGACTCCGAGGACACGAACCGTTCCCCGTCATCCACCGCATTGTACGACTCGTCGAACAACCCTGACAGGTCCAAACCCGAAGAAAACGATATTAAATCGAACGCGTTCAAGCTAGTCACGCCTGTCTCCGCTTTATCAACCTTAATTTCGTCGTCATAAAATTTGATCTCCTTGTACCCTCCTTTTCTAAACCACGGGTCTCTGACGATTTCATCGACAGTAATCCTCGTATCCGGGTTCGTGTCCAACAGCCGGGATAAGAGTCGCTTTAAATCGTGAGACATCCATTTGGGACATCTATACTCTCCTTTGTAAATCTTCCGGTACAAGACCATGAGGTTAGGATCGTTAAACGGCAAGAAACCGGCCGCCAACACGAAGAGAATAACCCCGCACGCCCAGACATCCACCTTGGTTCCATCGTAACCTTTCTTAGCTAAAATCTCCGGTGCCACGTAAGCAGGCGTTCCGCAGAGAGTATGCAGAAGGCCGTCTGGCTGGATTTGTTCGGTGATCGCACTGAGACCGAAATCAGAGACCTTTAAGTTACCGTTCTCGTCGAGGAGCAGGTTCTCAAGCTTCAAATCGCGGTGGAAAACGCCGCGAGAGTGGCAGTAATCGACGGCAGATATCAACTGTTGAAAGTATCTGCGGCTGAGATCTTCGCTGAAGCGACCCTTAGCAACTTTAGCGAACAATTCACCTCCTCTGATGAATTCCATGACGAAGTAGATCTTGGTTTTGGAGGCGAGGACTTCGAATATCTTGACGATGTGAGGGTGGTGGAGCATACGCATGATGGAGATCTCTCGCTTGATGTTTGACATGAGACTGGAAGTGGAAAGCTTCTTCTTGTTGACGACCTTAATGGCTACGCTCTGGCCTGTAAAGACGTTGCGAGCATGGTAGACTTTGGCGAAAGCGCCGCATCCGAGGAGCTTCCCGAGCTCGTACTTGCCGAATAAGGCATTATCGGGAACGCGTTCGATCTCTGGCATCTTCGGTTCGGCCAGAGATCGACGGAGAGTCTAAGCCCTAAGGATGAAGAGAAACGTGAGAAGTAATATGTAAAACGCAAAATGAAGAGAGACGAATACACTCTGCCGACTCCAAACAAATACAAACCCTAATTTTAACGCGTTTTTTCTAATAAAAGTAGAAACTCTTGTTTTATTAGTTTAGTGTAAATAGAGTGAAGAAAATTAGAAACTATTGGGGATGGTGAACGCGTGTATGCCTGTACGGCTTTCAGTGGGTGATAAGTCGGTAGGAGGAATATACCCGCATCTTACGTCCACAAATTCCACACGCAAGACAGCATATGATTTAAATGCTAAGCTACTCTAGTCAGGCATTTAACTACTTAATTACATTTTAATCTCTGCAATGTCTACTATAAATGTGTATATTTATAAGAAAAAATAGTTACTTTGAGGGCTGTAAAATTAAATTTTGTGTCGTTTATCAGATTACTTATTTTGGCTTCAAGATCGAAGCTCTAATAAATATTAAATACGAAGTACATTCTCTTATCCGGAGCCTAACTCCAAGGGTTTAGCTAATTACTTAACCGCGAAGTATGTGCCAAATGTTGGCAGCTGATTGGATGTGCAAGTTTTCGGTAAGGAAACCGAAAAAGTTGAACACTGAGTCCCAATCCAAGCATTAAGTAAACGGCTAGGAGCGCTCCATTTACATGAACGCACGTAAGCAACCGTAGCAATGTTGGAGGGACAGCAGGAAAAGCCACCAGTTTACCGCTTAGACATCTGGTGTGGACCACTTGGCATTACAAAACACAGAGGGGGTGGTTCTTCGGACGAGTGAATTTTTATCCACATATATGGGGAAGCCAATCGTCAAGTCTAACGGCTCCTTTTCAAAATTTGTCACATGTGGTGTGGACCATAACATATTTATGAACCAAGTTGAAAGGAAAGTACTGAAGGAGAAGGCGGGAAGGGGGCAAAATCTTCTGTCCAATTTTATGATGTCTTATTCTGTCCTATAAATCTCAACCATTCATTTATACAACTCCCGCGTAAGGATATGATCTCGGCGGGAATGTTCGCATGCAAGTTCAAAGTGGATTTTCTTTTATTTGAAAATAGGGGATCGAAGTCCAAGGAACCGGACACTTGTAGCGTAGGCAGTAGGCTTCTTCTTTACCCAAAGCCAGTGGCTTTAAATTGATTGAATCTAGCGGGATAGAATAACGAAAACGACAGCGCACTAATGGATACTGTCAGAATCTCATATCGATATTGATACTTCGATGCATTATAATCATAATATCCGTTCTTATTTTCTATTTATCTTTTTATTTTTATAATTATAAAATTTATAACCACCAATTTTTATATACATATATAATTATATTTTAAATACATATTAAATAAACTCTCCTATACTGACGTTGACAAATCGAGTTTATTAACAAATTAGGGTTCCTTAACATTCCGGTTTAAAGAACAAACCGCATTTTTACTCCAATTGAGGTTTGACGTTTTGGGTCCCTGTCAGTACCACAAATTGAGCTTGGTTAATTTATGTATTTCCAAGATTGGGCTTTTATTTTGGTTGTTCACAGGCTTAATTTCCTTCTGGACCTAATCACCTATGCATTGTTCAATTGGAGCCTGAACACAAATTCGACCCAACCCGATTCTCTAAACCTAGCCCATGTTTACGTATTGAAATTTCATTACACTTCACAGACTAAAAAAACGGCTTCGTTTCTTTTGAAATGAAACGACAGCATTTGCTCCTTCACACTTAAACCTCAACATTTTACCGATTGCCCGTGTTTCATTCAGGAAGTCGCTCAACGTCATCTATACCTTCCCAATCGTTGAATTGGACGGAGTAACTCATCCGAGCTCCGGTTGACGTGTCCTGCCGCCACCGTTTCCTTCTTCCTCTTCTTCGCATCTAGTGCCTCTGCTTCCTCCTTCGCTTATGGTTTCAGTGTATGTTAACTCACGGGCACTCCTTCTGTCTACAAATTTTTCTCTTTTCACTGAACATTCTTTGTTCATTTATGTAGTTCTTAATATTTACTGTTCATGTGTTGCTTAATTGGATAATTTATCCTTTCTCTGTTGCTTCCTATTCATTTTCATTGATGGAGTATTATGCCGTGTAATTTGTTTCCGGGTGCATATTTGCTACTTCCTGCATTTCTCTACGGTTCTTTATCTTCCCTTTCTTGATAATTTTTTAGTGGAGCTTGTGAAATTGCTTAGTTGCTGGGTTTTTCACTTTATCTCCTGGTGGATGCTTTAATTACCATTAGATGGTCTTTGGGACAATGTAACGAGATGGAAGGTCTAGCGATAGCACAATGATTCCCTTACTTGATTGTGCATTAAACTTGTTATGTATCGATACCCTCATTATGTCATGTTAAAAATCTTATAAACCCGATTGCATTTTCCACCATCAATTCCATTCCATTCCATTACTTCCTACCGAACATTCTCTTAAGTTCTTATTCTGGATGAAGATAAATTGATAGTGTGTATGCAAGCAGAATTAGTTCTATTGATCATGCCAAGTCGAGGTTTTAATTCATACTTACTTTTTCATTCAGTCCTGTTATCTTTGTAATTCTGACAGGATAAAAATTTGCTCTTTTGTAATGAGTATTGTAGGCAGGCCCGCCCTTGGTTTGAGTTCAATTATAATCTCGAGAAATCCATGCTTATTGTGAGTTGCCATATTAAGGCTTTCTTTTTTATCGTAGCCTTCCATGCTTAATGCAATATTAAGGTTTTGATCAAACTAAAATCCTGTAGTAAGGAAACCAGCTACTTTTGACGCCTAGTTTGCGTTATAATTTTCTCCTCCTTTGAATGTCTTGCTTAGAAAGTTTCAATCTCAAATGTTGAAACGAAAATAATTCTTTAGTAGAACATAATGCAGAAATTAAAAGATAATGGAATTTTAATCTCTTATGATGTTATCTTTTTCCTTCTTCAGGTCATTAAAATCTTTTATAGGATCTTTTGACAGAAACCTTTATTCTTGCTAAATGGTAAGGTGTTCATGGTTTTGTGTGATTCTTCTTGCATTAGAAAGTTATTTGTGAAATTCAGCGGAGATTTGATTGCCACTGGGAGGTCAAGTGCCAGAGCTGTTCTCTTTAAGTCCAAATTAAATCATCTTTCTGTTGTTCTTGCCCACTTGACCACAGCTGCTGTCAACCCTCTTCCAAGTAGTAGTGACAGTGATAGTGAACACAAGCAGCTACAACAGCAATTATTCGAGGATTCTAAAGTAAAGGTCATAAATGTCTTATACAGCCTTAAGACACAACCTAACATGGCTTTCTCTTTCTTCAAGACAATGAAAGACCGTGGTTTCCAACATGATGTTGACTCTTATGCGGCTATGATCAGAATACTTTGTGATTCAGGACTCCACCGCTGCCTCCATTCTGTTTTGTTAGATATCATTAAATGTGACGGTAGAGATAATAATTTTGATATATCATACTTTCTTGACAGCCTTACTCTCATTTTCATTGATGACACCAACACTAACCAACAGCTCTCAGTATTAGTCAAATTTTATGATGCCTTGATTAAATCCTATGTGACTATTGGTATGTTTGACGAAGCTGTTGATGCATTGTTTCAAACACAAAGGCATGGAATCCTTCCACATATATTTACCTGTAACTTTCTCATCAATCGTCTAATTGGACATCAAAAACTGGATATGGCTATTTCTGTTTATAAACAGTTGAAGAGGTTGGGGTTGAGGCCCAACAGTTACACTTATTCCATTGTTATAAAGGGACTTTGCAGAAGGGGTACTCTAGACGAAGCTTTAGATGTTTTTGAAGAGATGGACAAAGCTGGTGTCACCCCTAGCCCTTTTGCATATGCAGCTTATATTGAAGGGCTTTGTGCAAATCATAGGTCAGATATAGGTTATCAGATACTTAAAACATGGATAGCCACCAATTTCTGCATTGATGTGTATGCATTTACTGCTGTGATTCGTGGATTTTGCAATGAGATGAAACTGGGTGTAGCAGAGAACATTTTACTTGACATGGAAAGTATGGGACTAGTCCCTGACATGCATTGCTATAGTGCATTGATATGTGGGTTCTGCAAGAGTGGGGATTTTGTTAAAGCTTTGACTATCCACAATGATATGTTGTCAAAGGGTATTAAAACAAATTGCGAGGTTGTAAGCTCAATTCTCCAATGCTTTTGTCGACTGGGCATGCATTCTGAAGTGGTTGATTGGTTCAATGAATTTAAGGAATTGGGAGTTTTTCTGGATGAAGCTTCATATAACATTGTCATTGATGCCTTCTGCAGAGTTGGAGGAACTCCAATAAATGTGTTTGGTCAGCAAGGACATCTAGTTGGCGCTTTGAAAGTATTTGAGGAAATGAAAGAAAGAGGTTTCAGACTTGATATTGTCACTTGTAATATACATGCTGCTGTACTTTGTAGACAAGGCTGTGCACGTGAAGCTCTTGACCTTCTGGATTACATGGAGACATTAAATCTGAAACCTAACACTGTAACTTATAATCTTATAATTGAAAATTTATGTATAGGTGGTAATGTGAAAGTCGCTAAAGAATTTTTTAACAGTCTGAAGGATAAGAGTTTGGATAATTATGCTGCCATGATTAGTGGGTATTGTCAAACCAATCATACGGCAGAGGCTTATGTACTTTTCCATGAAGTTGCCAGACAGGGATTATTACTGAAGAAGAGTTCTTGCTATAAGCTTCTGAAAAACCTATGTGATGAGGCAAATATTGATGCAATTTTCATGCTGATCAAGACATTGGTGGATTTAGGAGTGGAGCCTGACAAATTTGTGTTCAGTCAAGTCATTGCTACTTTTTGTCGGGCTGGAGATATGGAAAAGGCACAATTCATTTTCAACATGTTACTTGAGAGTGGATCGGTCCCTGATGTCATCACCTACACAATAATGATGCATGGATATTGCAAATTGAGCCGTGTCCCGGAAGCCTTTAATCTTTTTCATGACATGAAAAGAAGAGGAATTAAACCTGATCTGATTAGTTGTACAGTTTTGCTGGACGGTCAATTGAAAACACTTCCAAAAAAAGCAGAGCTAGGGTTCAGCGGAAGTGAGCATAATGATGTATCAATCGTTTCGGGAGAAATGAAGAGATTGAAAATCAGACCTGATGTTATTTGTTATACTGTTTTGATTGGTAACCTTTGGAAGGCAGGTTGCTATCAGGATGCTGCAGGTTTCTATGATGAAATGATTGAAAGTGGACTGAAGCCTGATGTGGTAACGTATCTTGCTCTCTTGTCTAGAAGTTGCAATGTAGAAGAATTGCATAGGACCTTGCATGATCTTGATCAGAGATCTTCCAAGGGGGTATTGTTCAGTAAGAGCACCATATCTGCTTTACATGGCCGTATCTCTAAATCCATGAAGGCCAAATAAACATGTAACAGTTGTGGCTTGATGGACCTTAATTTTGGTGAAGTAATACAATCGACTAATCAGAGGTATAGTTGTTTCATATCTTTTTTTTATCTCTATTTGGGGCTTCAAAGTTGAATTGTGGAAACCAATTTGAGGAGTTAGTAAAAATTGAGTTAATTCAGAAGTAATTTACTTGAACTGAGACCGTGCACTATACTTGCAGAAGATAGAGAGGTGCAAAAGTGTCACGACCACATTGTTGCTGCATCTAATTTCATCTACTTGCCCATTACTTCAAGTAAAGATCCTTTTTTCATATATATATATATATATAAAACTTGATTTGTTTCTTTATCTGTTTCTAATGCCTACTGAGGTTGTTCTAATTAACCTAGGTGCTAGGAAAACATGAGTTATGCACCTGTTGAGCACCCTGTTGGTGTAATGTGAAAGGTGTTACTATCCTTGGTGAGACGAATGCCACTCTGGTCAAAAGACTGAAAAGTTGAGCTTTGGAAGAACTGCTTATCGAGATTCATGTATCGACGAGATTATGTTGGCCCCAAGAAGAGCCCCAAGGATAAATATTGTATAAAAAACAAACAGCTGGAGCCTGGCATCATTGTGGATGTGATTGGTAATATTATTTGGGACGTGCCGCCATCTTGTGTAGTGGCTCAACATATTTCTGATCCAACCGGCAATGACTTTTCTCTTTACAAAATCCAACGATTCAGTGGATGTCATCCCACATGTTTGTCCATATGCTGCTTATCCATTCCAGAATCTGACTTGGAGGTAAATAATCATGAGGTCTTTCTTATTGTTTTTCCTTTCAAAGTTCCGATTGTGTTTTAGGTTATATTTCAGCTGGTTTTATTTTAGGATATTAATCCCGATAATGGAGGTAAAGATGCATGTAGCAATAGCTGATACGAAGAGCTATATGTGGGTTGCAAGTAATACAATACCAAGTGAAAAATAATTGTCGTCATTCAACTATTCTGAAAGAATGAACTTGTTTAGGTCTTAGTTACTGGCCATTATTATGCATCTTCGTGGCTTGATAAATTGTATTACCATAAACATGTGAATAGGACCAAAGCTTTTTTCTGGCCTTTAGTTCTAAATAGAGATTAAGGGCGTGTTTAGTTGTTAGCTGATCAACTAAAAAAATAGCTGATTGAACAAATTTAGCTTATTGACCAGCTGTTCTAGTGTTTGGTAATCAGCTGATTGGGTTAGCTGATCGAACCCAATCAGCTGATTTTAGAAAAGCTCAAGAGGAGTAGCGTTTTACTTCAGCTGATTAAATAAATGATAGAAGATACCCATCAATTCCAAACGCCAGTTACTGTGGGACAGCTTGTATTGTGCTTTCTCGTGGTGTCTGCCTCCTACCACCTCTCAACATGGCCTCCACCCATTGGCCGTGAATTTTTTGACCACTAATTTGACAACTTTCTGTAGTCAAGCTTCATTAGTTGACCAAGTTATGTGGTGGGTATACGCCTATTTTGTTATAAATCATATTGATTTAGTACAAGTAGTAGAGTACAAGTAATAAATCACTAAGTTTATAAATCTATTAAAAAATATAAGATATAATAATAATAAATCACACTGATTTATTATTATTATATCTTATATTTTTTAATAGATTTATAAACTTAATTTTTATAAAATTAAATATCTAAAATTTAAATTTTTATGAAAATATTCAAAAAAATATTAAAATATAATACTCATGTCATTATAAATTTTACACATAAACAGCTAATACTAAACAACTAATTTTACTAAACATTTCTAACAAACAATTAATGCAATCTGCTGGCCAAATCAGCTGATAGAATCAACTATCAGCTAATATCTAAATACAATCAGTTAATTACCAAATAGGGCCTAAATAGGGTATCCTTCTTATACCTCCTCAATTATTTCTCTGTGCCACTTTTACTGAATCAGTTGATGATAGTATGGAAGAATCATGAATTCTCCAGTTGTAAACTAAATTCTTGTTTTGTATGTCTAAATGTTTTTTGCAAGCTTTGAACGCTACTTCCCTTCTGCATGTCCATAAAGCTGTATTACTTAATTGTCTTGCCAAATGATTTGTTTGGGGCAAATTAATTTTTTCTTGGTATTGTTTATTTAATTGACTACCTAATTTCCAGTGGACAAAGAGTTAAAAGATGGGAAAGTGTTACTTTGAATTGTTTTGCTGGCTGGCTGAGATGTTGCCATGCTTATCTTTCTTGGATGCCTGTTTTTTGCATGATTAGTAACCGATGGAGAACTTTTATTTTTGTATGAACCCAAGTAAACTTTTAAATCTGTTGGTATTTGCGACAAAACCTTTTGGATGACCTGTAGATCATAAAGCATGTTGAATTTGAAGAGCTGCAAGAGTTTATATCTGGTACATGTGGCACTGTCTATCATGAAAAAGGCATAGAATAGCTGCCTTTCTGGAAGATCATCGAGCAAGAACCCTTCGAGTGGCACATAGTTAACAAGCAATTCATCTATCGAATTCAAAATGGATTCTGCCGCTGAATTAGATGTACTCATACTTGCAAGTGCATCACTAAGGTGGGTTAACAGAAAGGAATGCATTGATTAGCAAGTAATCCAGAAGATCCTGTTGAGGTGGGTTAACAGAAAGGAATGCATTGATTCGTTTGATTATCTAGAAGATCCTGTTGCATTGATTGGTTTGAGTAAGTAATCCAGAAGATCCTGTCCTTTCTGTTAACCTACCTTTTATATGTATAGTAAAGTCATTTTTCTGTTATTTTTCATTTCTTTGATACCAAATAATAAAAGCCTTTTTTCAATTCACTTGCCAAGCCATTCTAATGAAAATTATTTTTGACACTTGTTGGTAGGGTGGAAAAAGAAATAAAGCAAGGTGCTTGTCAAGGTTTATGTGGATCTGGACTTTATACCCTAGGTTTGTTTAGCACATCCATGAACGAAACTAAAGTATAATAATATTTAATTTATCTGTGTTCATAAATAATTCGTAAAGGCTTGGTTAAAATTTATTTGCATCTTTATTCATAGAATTATGTATAATATTGAAATTGTTTTAAAATTATCATGATTTTTTAAATAAATTTAATATTCGAACCACTTTTTCATTAAATTTGGGTTAAGTTTTAACAAATTTGATCTTATTTATGGTGATCGAGTGAAACTTGCTTTGAGTATAAATAAAGGTCTTGTATTTGAATCTCCTGTATTTACAGTCTTTCAATTGAGCTTATTGTACATGACTTGTTTAGTGCAGAGTATTTGATTGATGTAATTTGCTGACTATTGCGTCAATTCGGAGATTTACTTAGTGTGCATTTAAAGGATAGTAGCTACAGATTTCTCCGTTAAAAAAAAAAACCGAACTTGAATCTTTTTTTTCTACCACTAACTTTTTTATATGATTACATTAAATAACATGTGAAATTGTAATAAGTTAAATATTAAATAAAATAAATTTTAATATAAAATTATTTTCAATAGTGATAAATAGGTGATTATTTAATAGTATATTCTGTTGAAAAAATAACAATTAATTTATTAAAATTTTGATATATATATTGACGAGAATGAGTTTCATGTATGTATTGTTTGATATGAAAATATAATTTATCATTTTTCTATAATTATTATATTTTAATGAACCCTTGCGTTATCATCAGTTGCTTACTTTCACTAAACAAATTGATTAATAAATTTAGAGCTTACTAACTGAATCGTTTGGTCCACCGGCCTAAAATTGTTAGGATAAAGAAGTTGAGTTTCCATATGATGAGGGTTGAGTTTCCATAAACAATTATTAAAAGGGTTGAGTTTCCAATTCCATGTGACGAGGGTTGCGTTACGTGTGAAGAAACTCTAATCTTTATAATTTCAACAAATTTGGAATTGAATTTCCTATAATTTGAAGCTAAATGGTCTCGAAGTTTGCAACTGACGTCTGGTGATCCCGTGGAATTAAGACCCCGTGGAGTTAAGCATGAGTTAGTCCATCGTCATTGTAAGTTGGAAATTAACTGAATAACATAAACGCTATATTAGATTTACGATTACATTGTAAAGAGTGAAGGCTTGAATTAGAACAGATTTAATCAATTATTATCGTATTTTATTAAATCTCAATCAATCGTTTATGTAAAATTCGGAACAAATTAATTGAAATATCGTAACATGCTCGAACCTCCCGATGAGAAGCTCTTATTTGTTGCTGGTAATCGATGATGACGAGTGGGGATTACTAATTAATTCGTCCTTATCGGATTGTTTGATTTTCCTGAGTTGAAATGACAATTTGGACAGACATTCTGGGCCGACAAAAGGTGACAGGAACAGTTACTTGTCTGATTCTTACACCAAAGTCTTTATAGTCCACAATGGTAAACTCCATCTAGTAAATATGGAAAAGCAGAAGTCACGGCCATTGAAGGTTGGGCGTTGGGGGGTCCACGCAGACTTTTCCTACGGGATATCGGGAATCTAAAAATGGGCAGCGGCTGAGAGGAAAAAATGGGGAGAGTTGGAAACTTTTATGTCCATTCAATGAATTAGTCCCAGGTTGAATTTTCACGTCCAGCAGAGCATTAAACATTGTTTTCCTTTTCTGTTCGGCTTAGTTTGGTTTTTAAAAGGTTTGATTTTTACTATGCCCCACAAGAAGCGAGATCCATACGCTACAGTACTTCCCAATTTCTCTACCCTGTATCCTTGTGCCCAACTGTATTCTTCTTCTTCTTCTTCCGAATGGAAGTTCTTTGCTTTGGGTCTTTTGTTGATCAGTTAGTTTGAACAAGATAAGCAAGGAACTTCCTTTTTGGTGCATCCATCATCATCACCCATAATCTGTACTTAATACCATAGATAGGTAAGAGCCCTTTGGGTGCAGCTCTCTTTGCTTCCTGTTAAATTCTGTTTCTTTTTCTTTTCTGATTGAGTTTTGTTCTTAATGTCCGTTTCCTACTTGGACTTATTCTCATCTCTTCCTCTTTTTTCCATTTTTCCATTTACTTTCAGTCTCTCTGTTTTTTATTCCCCACATTCATTAATGTTTTACCTGCTAACTTTATGCCTTCTCCCTGCTTCTTCTCTCCTTGTTGATTGACAACTGGTGAATGTCATGTAACGTGACAAATTCAAAGGAAGCGATTATGGTGCTCGAATTGCCCTTTCATGTTGGTCTTGTATCTACCTCGGAGATCGTTGCCCCAAACAAAGAATTTTATCGGCTGCTTTCTGTGTTTTCCGGAATTATTATGTGTGCAATTGTAAGTACGACCTGCTTCTTTTGCATGTGATATGTTTGTTTTTGCAGAAAGAGAACTAACACTATATTTTGAACTTTGTTCCTGTAAGAATATGGTTGTCTATGGCATTCTAGTGGATGTTTATAGTCTTTTATGTTCTTGTGTACATGTCATAAGATATCAACTCATTCTTTCCGGCTGCATAAGCAATGGTAGAAGATTCTTTTGCAGAATGGCTGAGGTGATTAATCTTCTAAGATAAAAGCAGGAGAAGGGTTGTATATTCAGTTCAGTAATGCTCATTTATTAGCAGAACTAGGATCGAGGCAACACATGTGTTTGCTCAAGTTATACAAACTTGGAACAAGAAAACAATGAGAGAGAGATGAGTAGGTCATAATTTTGTTTCAATTGTTGATGTAACAAATTTGTCTTGTAGATCTTTTATAAGCCAAATCAACAAAATATGTGGGAGTTAAAAGGTTCCTGCAATGGCATAGGGGTCTTTTCAACAATTTTTTTTGGTAATTCTTTGTAGAATGTGGGTTCCTTATTTTATAATTAATTTCTTGTTTTGTATAAGGTCTTAATCTGACAGGGAATAATTTTCAAATTTAGAAGAAACTAGAATGCAGTTATAGGTTATGAAGTTGTGCTGAGTAGAATAAGCTTAAACGAAAAAGCCTATTGAAAAGTGTCCATTGCTACAGAAACTTTACCAGTAGTTCATGCTAAATCAATTAGTTCTTTTTGTGAAAAACGTTAAAGTTTCGCTGTATTGTTTTGAGTTTGTGCTCTTTATTTTTCTTTTGTGAGTGGCCCTTTAAAGTAATTGCTTTGAATCTATTCTTGTGATAGCTAGCTTTTCAAAGCTATGCTATTGTAGTCATCTAGCTGATAATTAACAACAATTAATACTTTAAATTGATTCTCGTGGTGGGTGTCTTACCAATCAGAAACTATTATACTTGACTTTTGCGGATGAATAATGAAAGCTTGTTCTTATTCTGTTTTAACTTTGTCAAAACTAACTTACATGCCCTATTCTAGTGTTGGAGTTTCAGTGTCTGGTTTGAATATTCTAAAGAATTAGATATTGTTAGTGTGATTTCTTGCACTTTGCTTATCTAATGTCCTCAAAATGTTCTCTTTTTTTATCCATTCATCAGTTTCTGATGTAGAAAAGAATGTTTCTTGCCAAATTCGGCACTCTTTTTTATCATACATTGGCCATCTCCATTAACTTCTGATACATGTGTGTGTGGTATTTGAAGGTCTATAAATTCACAGGTCTTGTTAGCACCCTTTGTTTCAAAGGATACGGAAAGCTGACCCATGTGCAGAAAGTTGAATGGAACAATAGGTATAACTGTTTACATTTCAATCCTGCCGTACAAGTATGTAATGACTATTTTTACTGGGACTGACTTTCAGCTTCTGTGTAGAGATAAATTTCATTGCTTTTATAATACAGGGGGTTCTCAACATTCCATGCACTTGTTGCAGCTTCAGCTTCTCTTTACTTGCTGCTTTTATCAGGTCTTTTTGACGATGGAGCTCAAGAAGAGCTTGCTATCAACAGAACCTCACTTGTATCCGAGTTCGTACTGGGGGTAAGCCATGTCATAAACTGCGTATCTATATCATCTTTTTCAAAATTCTTTCTCCTTCACCAATTAATTAGTTTCATTTTGTCAAAGCCCTTTTGCTGTTAAACAGCATTTTGTGATATGCTAGCTATTCTCTTTCCCCTTCTTTTATACCCTTTCTGTTTTATACGGTAGCTCTGTGTAGTAGCTGTAATTTAGATGGAATCATGTATTTGAATATTTTCAGAAGCTATTTAATTTCTTCACTTGACCTATTTTTTTAATTTTAACTCGTTGTACAGATCTCTATTGGCTATTTTTTGTCCGACCTTTCAATGATTCTATGGTGTTTTCCAGCATTAGGCGGTCTGGAGATTGTAAGTATGAATAATGCATGTCCCAGTTTACATATTTCTGTGTTGATGGCTTGATCCTATCTCTTTTCCTAGCAATCGGGGAAGAGTATGTGACTACAAATATTGCATTACCCAGATTACATCCTTTTTTGTTGACGAGAGCATCTCTTTTCCTAGTAGCCCGGGAAATGAGTGTCATTTTAAACCAAGTTTCTAATCTGTCTTTTTGTAATTAGGTTTTGGACTGTGCTCAAAGTTGTCTGGTTGCACCCCTCCTATCACTTCTGGAATTGTTTTGCTTTAAGATATCAATACAAAATTTTTTTTTCCATAATGGTCATGCCTACTCATGAAATCAAGTTGCCGTGCGGAACTCTGAGATTTTATCCAAGAGAGTGATGGTTGGCTGCTTTACTAACGACGTCAGCACATCCTATGTTTTCTTCTCAGGTCCTGCACCATTTTCTGTCAGTGTATTCAATATTTCTCTCCCTCATAAGTGGCCAAGGACAGATTTATATACTGATGGTTCTCTTCACAGAGGCCACTACTCCGTTTGTGAATTTAAGATGGTAATTTTTTGATTATAAATCCCTTAACCCTCCATTTCTTCCTTTGTTTTGGATATTAACTTATTATGCGGTTTCAGGTACTTGGATGCTGCTGGTCAAAAGAGTTCTAAATTCTACATCTACAATGGAGTTGCATTGTTCCTTGGTTGGTTGGTACTGTCTAATATTCCTGAAAAATCTTGAGCAGTAAATTGTGACTTAATACTCGATTTGGAAAGAACTTTGGGCATAGAGAAGATTTTTATACCACAAAAAATAGTAACACGATAAATAGGTTACAGGCAATACAGTGGCTGGTGAGGAGGGAAAAGAAACAGAGTTGTGTTTGAGAGAAGGATCTATATCATTATGTGGCTGGTTAGTTTCAGGATATTCTCATGATGGTTTAAGGTTGATACTTCAATACTTTATGTACCATTTTTCCTACCCGTTCGTAGCTTTTTCTACATATATCAAGCCATCTCATACATTCTCTTGTAAACCAGAATTTCTCTACTTATAAATGTTAAATTTGAAGGAACACGTCTGAGTTTAGTTTTCGGGATGACCTATTTTCCTTACTTTGAATTTCTTTCTATTCTCCTGCTTACTATTGCTTAGAATTGTGACAAGAACTAATCATGTACTCAGGTAGCAAGGATTATTCTGTTTATCTTCCTCTATGCCCACATGATTTCTCATTTTGATCAGGTGCGTGTTATATCTAGATTGAATTTTCAAGTCTCATGTCAAAGTTTAGTATTTCTTTTAATATGCTATTAAGGTGTTAATCTGGTCTTTCACTTGGAAAGAGGGGAACTTTTTTCTTTCCTCTGAATGTAGTTTATATACTTTCTAAGTGTTAATGACGTTACATGAACCTTCAGTTGGAATCATGAGTCATGTTTTTGTTTATTATTCATTGAATAACATATAATGAAAAGAAGAATACTAGCTGGTTTAAGACGAGGAAGCGGAACCCGAATAAGTTAAGTTAGTTCCTATTGAGTATACCATAGATGGTGGAACTTGAAAATGGACAAGTTTAATGGAGCTTCATGATGTAACGTGTTGGTATGAGATGTCTGTTTGATATGTTTTGATAATCGTTGGTGTATCAGGTGAGACAAGTTTTCCCCTTGGGCTTCTACAGCCTGCTTGTGGTGCCTTCTGCTTTGGGCATTATGAATCTGTATTGGTTTTGGAAGATCTTCAGGGGTATGGTCAAAACCCTTTCTAAAGCCAAACACAGTCATTGATCCAAAACACGTCTTGCAGTTGTAGTCAACCGGGAAGACAAACCTAGTTTCTCATCAAGGATTTTAAGTCACGTTGTAAAATCAAAACGTTTGATTTTGCACTTCTGAATTCTGATTCATTGTTTTTGCTCATCTTTTTTTGTTTCTAAATCATTAACAACCTCTAACATTGATGGAAAGTATATATGGTGGCTAATTAACTTGTCACGTGAAGAACTAGTAACTTGGGCCCTGGCTCAAGTCTTGACTGTTCTTAGCATGAGTCCAATCCAAATTCTGATAAGAATCAGGTCAAGACTAAAATACCATTTTAATTAGTATTTAAAGAATATAAAAATTAACATACTGAGATTTTTAGTTAATTATATTAAAATGATATAGTTTTATTTAATCAGTACTTTTAAGTTAATTAATTCAAGTCGAATCGGATTTATAATATTAATACAATATTAAAAAAATAGATGATGCTTTTTAGAGAGGTGATTATGGGTCAAAAGGTGGAATCTTTCTTTATGAAAGTTTCGTTTTTTAGTGCTGAATTGTAGCTGCTGAATCTGCATCTGCATCGAGTTTCTTTGGCTATTAATCCGACCAAATTGATTCTGAAACTAGGAGAGTTTGCAAAGAGACAATGGGGAGAGATTGACAAGAAAAGAAAAACCAGTCTTTTGCAGTTTGTTAGTGTTAATTATCATTAACTAGAGCATTAATCCTGTTGAGTTAATTAAAGTTTCGATATATAAATGTATTTATTCCTATTCTATTCTGAGCCTTCACCGTAGTAAATTCATAAAGCAACATCTTCTGATTCTTTGCAAGCTTAGAGAAATCCTTGATAAATAATATTTTAAAAAACATCTAACAACCAGAATATGTTCTCGACCTAATCACGTTGATCATGGCATGTATAACTTGTTGCCACACTTGCACCTCCATGCTTCTGGGTAATACTCAGCCGTCACGGGCGTCCCTGGAGGCACTGGCACATGCACAGGCTTGCATGGGGCGCATTTGCCGCATTTTGAAGTGCAACGCGGCGGCGATGAACCAGGTCCACTCAAAATCCTCCTTGTATTCACGCTCAAAGAAGCCTCCTTCGTCACCTCATCTCTTCTCTTCTCAAAATCCTGCAAAACCAATCATACCCTTGTCATTATTATTACAATCAATCATTAATGAAGTACACATACAACAACAGTATGTGTTAAAGTGAAAGAAGAAAAGGGCAGACGGATAGATTTAGAGGTGGATTTTAATATTTTCTTTGAGAACACAAAAGCATGGTTCCGCTGAAAGCGCTGAGCAGCAAAAAAGACGACAAGAGAAAGGAAACAGATGCTCGATGATCAGTTTGGCTAGATTGCGCCGGATGGTGTTGTACGCTTAACGAAGCTTGAGGTGAAATGAAACTAAACTTGAAAGGGTATAAGGGACGGGACGGGACCACCATGCTTGTGTCAGCTGATTCCTAATCATATCCATGGATAGAATAGATTCATCGGACGGCTGAGAATGCAAAATGGGTCCTCTCCGGGTTGCACTGTAAATACTGTCCGCGGCGCAAATAATGGACTATAAATTGTCCTTATATCTATGGGGTGCATAAGAAAAAATAAAAAATAAAAAAGAAACTTCGTAGGCTAGATAGTAGCTAGCTAGATACTGTCACGACACAGTCATTGTTTCTGACTTCCATCTTTGACTGCAGCTGTAACGTGTACTACTGTACTTGCTTCGTTTTAGTGTTCATATTTCGGTAAAAGGAAAACACACACATACATATGTTCTGATTTTCAGACATTTGAAAATCTTTCTGTACATTTAGCGTATAAAAAAGGGCCTAAATGAAGATTAGTAATGTAATATATTGAGAAAGATTACTGCTTTTGGCATAATCTAGCAGCTAGACCCCTAGGCCAACAGAACCAAACTCACGCACCTGAAAGTATATATCAGCTTTGCCGGACAATGGACACCTGGGGTCTGCATTTTATGGAAAACGAATTAATTGAACTCATTCGAGATAAACTTCCGAAAACCAAAGGCCAACGTTTGCTAGAAAGACCGTGGAAAGAAAATATGTAGCAGTGGTGACTGAGATGAGTGCACTGTTCCTTTCTCTTCACTTACCAGGCAGGAGTGGCGATACGGCTGATATATAAGAGAACATAAAAAAGTTTTAAGCTTTTGTAGAGAATTGTTACCTAAACAAGTGACTGTGGAAGTGATGGTGGGAAAGAGCGCACATAATGACAAGAAGAAGATGGAGGCACAGTAGACGAGAGAGGGTTTGTTGTTGGAGCTCAGTACTGATCTGTTGTTTCTCTTCGACCCCATGAACGAGAAGATCAGAATATCAAGAGGCCAAAGCCAAATCCCCTTAGCAGAGCTCAGAATTAAAGCACCAACAAACTAGTAGACTTTCTCTCTTATTTCATGACAATTCACTTACAGAAGAAGACTAGCTAGTTCCGAACCACTAAACAAGAGAAGCTAACACTTGGCTTTCTGTTTTCCTTTGTCAGACTCCAATTAGATTATACTAAACTAAAAATGATCACAGACTTGAAGCTTAACCCTCAAAACCCCCAAGTTTTATGCGACTGTCATGCTAGCTCTGTGGTCGGAGTAGCAGAACAAGAGCATCCCTTCATTTCCATTCCTCTCTTTCCCATGTTTCTTTTAAATCCTGAAGTTGGCAAACGAGTGAACGTGCGCTAGTGGGGGTGGTTGCGGTAGAGAAGGAAAAAAGTCGATGTGTATTGGTACAGGTTTGGCAGAGAGGTGTTTGCAGATAGACAATAGTGGTAGTATAGACAATAGTGGTAGTAGTTGTTGATCTAAGAGAGGAGAGAAAAAGATTGTTGAATCTATGAGAATCGTCTGTTCCTAAGCTTTACCATGTTTGGGTCCAGGATTCTTTTACAAGCTTTCTTCACTGTCTTTCAACGACTTCCCAAAGCCAGAAACAGTACACGTATATCAAAACACATACCCTTGTTACTGTTACTACTATTCGTCCCAGTACTATTCCCATTCTTGTTATTCTTTTTTTTTTTCCTTTTTATAGCACAGACTGATTAGAAAAACTAAAAAATAGTTATTTGTTTTCTGTATCAGTTTAAAGAAAACAAGTATAAACAAATTATAATTCTACAGCTTGAATTTTATTATCTTGTTTTAGGAATTTGTGATAATTGTTGAAAACTGCAATTGCATTCCACAAGCGACCAAGAAGTACCAGCTCTAGAATATTTCGGTACCTGAACACAAATGCGAAGGGTAACTAATTAGAAGAGTTAAAAAGGTAGCAAAAATATACAGTGCACGAGCTGACTTAATTCTTTAGACCCAAATTCAGTTTGTGTCTTTAATTCGGTGAAAGGAGAAGGTACATTCTGTCTGCCTTAATCTGCTTCAGTGAAGCTACTGTAGATAAGAAACTTTGGAGAGTTTAAATTCCTGATTCTGGACACATCAACTGTATAGTTTTGCAGGTAATTTTGGTCAAAGTGAAAAGGGAGCATTTGTATGTCACGTCCTAGCTAATGTCTCCAAGTGCATCCATAAGTCTCTCCAGATTCCAAGGGCAAGGGCACGTAGACAAAATATCAAAATGTGTAAGAACTGCTCTTCACATGGTCTTAAAAATACCAAAATATCAAAATGTGTAAGAACTGCTCTTCACATGGTCTTAAAAAGACACTTCAATTCTTTACATGGAGCCTTCCTTTTCTTTATTGTTTTCTCCCCCTGAAACTTCTGATGAAGATTCTAATTTCTCAGCCAACATTTTCCAACTTCTCTGCACGTTTTGTGTCCCTTCTCCTCGTGCCTTTAGTTATAGATTCATCAAAAGTCAATTTTTGAGTCTCTTTAGTAGTAGTTTTTATTTTGACGCCTGCCTGACAACTTCAGCACATGTTTTCGTAACTACAACTTGTAAGAATACGAGGGTAATCATAATTTGGTAATATCTCAACCTCCCTTAATTCCAATGTTACCATTCACGTGATCTTAATCTTAAGGAATCCATTACGATTAGATTGTTCATTCAGTTAGATAAATGTCAATTTGATGCCTTAATTGAATTGCTTATGCTGCTAATTAACTACTAGTGGTGCAAAAATAGCTACATCCTAGCTATAAGGGTTACCCGCATTAGTTAATTATCCTTATAACCATAGAAGATAGCTACAAGAAGCTATACTCAAATCTCATTATAGTTAAACATGATCACTTATCTTTCCCAAATCAGTTTTCTCTCCACGGAGCAATCTACTTTCTCTGACTCGAAACTGTATAGGACAAGGCAGGAGGGTTAACAAATGAGGAAGGTAAGTGTATATATATTCTGCATCGAGGAAAGTGAAGATATCTAATATCAGCTAGATAAGCAAGTATTTCACCAATGGAATTGAAAGTTGCAAGCGTGGGGATGAAGTGAAGCCCATTTCATATATAGTAAAGTAGTAAACAGTTGTAGCTGTGAAAAAAAGGGAAAAGCGTGTGGATCGGAATGCATGCAGCTGCGGCAGAACAACTTTGTCGCTGTTCTTTTGTTCACGTCTCAAGTACTGTAAAATTCTAGGGCAACGAAGAGACCGTTGTCTCCCTTATTAGAGACTACTACTGAGTGCACTTTTATATATAACATGTACGTTTCAAAAACCAATTTCACCCCACCACCAGCTTAGGGTTTCGTAGCAATATGAACGGGAAATGTGAGTGTGACATGCATGTGCAGAGGCATACATTATAGCCTGACTGAAACAATTCAATTATTTAAGTTTGAATAAAGCTGGCAGGTTAACCTCGATCCAGACAGATGGGTCTAGAATTGCCTGCCTTGTACTTCTTCTTTTGATAAAAAATCAAATATTAAACATCGTCGTATGCATGTAAAACCACTTGATCTACGTATAGTATTCACAAATTAAGAAAAAATTGTATATCGATTTCTTATACTGATTAAGAGGATGAAAGCTGTTGTATCACTTTGTTGTTTTCTGAGTTGGTTTCTGAGTGTCATCTATGAGCAGTCTGCCTTGGTAAAACTTGTGCTGCAGAATCTGAGCGTGACACAGTCACAGAACGCTGTTGTTTTGTTGTTGGGTCCAATCACGGGTAGAATGGCCCATCTAAGATCCTCTGTTCTCATAAATCTCGGTCATTTATTTATGCAAATTTTATATTTATTTATGCGAGATTTATGTGAGACTTATATAAATAAATAGTTGAGATTTATAGAACAGAGTAAAACACCATAAAATTGAACAGAAAATCCTGACTCTTAACCCCTCCACAAGTTTGGCTCAAGTAGATCAACGGCTGCTTTGCTATCTGATCCCATCTTCTGAAAACCTCCTCAGTGGGATTGGTCCAAGGGCAAGGAGGGTGGCCTTTGACACAGAAGGCTTAAATGACAAAATGACACATAATTTAATATCCTATCAAGTAACGTAGCAGTACTTAATTTTGGTAATTTACGTGTGTGTATGTGTTTGTTTCACTGTAAATTTTGAAGGCTGAAGAGATTGAAGAGGGAATTCAAAGACTGCGACCTCTGCAACTCCACAGTTTCTTTACTCGGTTTCTTCCACGTCTCCCACTTCCCCATAAATAATAATTTTATTTAAATCTTCTCTCTAAACAAACATGGAAACTTTACAAACTTCACGCTTTCACACACTCGCACACATTACTACATTAGAGATGAGAAGAGAGACACCGAAATAACTGAACCCCAGAAAGGAACTTGTCCTAATGTCCAGGGTCCAGTGGAGAAGTAGCACTCAGAGAGACGAATGCTTCGAACTAAAGTTCCAAACTTTTAAGCTATTTCGTGAAGGAAATAGATAATAACTTTGTTTTCGTCTACCAGCTCAATCTTCTTTTGTCAAGTTGAGGTTTTTCTCATATGCCCAGGTCGTTTCTTTTGTTACCTTTTCTCTTTTTCTAATTGCTTTGTTCTAAAGTTCCAAACTTTGAATCCGTTGGGTGAAGGAAATAGATAACAACATTGTTTTCCTCTGCCATCTCAATCTTCTGTTGTCAACTTGAGGTTTTGCTCGGATGTCCAGATCTTTTCTTTTGTTGGCTTTTCTCTTTTTCTAATGTCTTTCCTCCTTTCCTTGAATGATTACACTTGGTTAGTCTGATACTATTACTACTCATCTTTTAGTGCTTTGCCTTCCAATCTTTGATACTGAGGTATATTCGATCTTTGGAGGTGAAGTTTCAATATTTGGCAGCTGCTTGTGCTTGGTTACTTCCCTCTTGAACTCCTTGATTGGGGGATTTAAGCATACGCAACAAAAATCGAGTTGCTTTAATTGACTTGAATCTCTTGACCCCCCTCGTAGCCTTTGTTGTTCTTGCTAACTGTTTCTCTAGGAAGCATGTTGGTCACTTGCATAACCTTGAAACACCTTTAGTTTCTTCAATCCTTTGAGGTCCTAAGTGTTCATTGGGCCTGGAAATCGGGACCTTCTTATTAGTGTTTGCTCGTGTTGTTTTGTTTCCTTTTTCGTTGTATCTCTCTTTCTTCAGTTTCTTCAGATTAGTGTTTCTGAAAACTAAATCCCGTAGGACTTGTCATTGGTATTTAGATCAATCCTCTTAAGTTATGGAGAATGCCACCACTAAAACCTCAAAACCCTCCTCAAACATAACCGAAATGGTATCTAAATTTGCAAAAGTTTGCAAATTGAGATCCATTGGAGTTTTTACCAATGAGAACCAAGTTCCCCATGACCGTCACTCTCAGCCAAACCCCAAAGAACAATCAACGGGTGAAGATAACAGTGATGCCACCAAGGAAACTGGCTGCGATGGTGAGAAAATCCATTCCCAACCTGCTGTTGGAAACAAGAGCAGCATAATTGGTAACAAGTACATTCTTGAGCTGTTTGATGTAGTTTCTGCTCTGAAATTAGCTTATATCCAACTTCAGGAAGCTCATATACCCTACATGCCTGAAAAGATTATAGCTGCTGATGAACTTGTTGTTGCTCTGCTGGAATCACTTTGTAAGATCAAGCAGAGGTACAAGGAGAAGCAGTTCGAAAAATCCAAGCTTGATTTGTCTCTTCTTGGTTGTTTACGAGCTGAAATAGAAGTTAATGAAGAGGTGTTAGAAAAACTTAAGTCTAAAAACAGTGAAAAAGATGCTGAAATTGCATGTTTACGACAAGAACTTCATGATTTCGATTTTAGAAATGCTATATTAGTTGAAAAGACGAGGCAGGAAAGTTTAGTGAGAAAGAATGCTAGGATTATGAATATTGCTATGTTTGAGGATACATTAAAAAATACTTCGAAATCCATTCATGATTTTGCAAAGCCAGTAATTAGCTTGATGAAAGCTTCGGGTTGGGATCTAGACCTTGCAGCAGATTCAATTGAAAGTGGAGTAGTTTACTTCAAAAGGTCTGATAAGAAGTTTGCTTTTGAAGCTTTCATTGCACGGAGGATGTTCCATGGCATGTCACTTAAGTCTCATAATGTTGATGATATCTTGATGGTTGATGATCCTCTTCATTATCTGATAGAAAATCCACATTCAGAATTTGCTGATTTCTGCAGAAAGAAGTACCTGTTTGTCACTCATCCAGTGATGGAGTTGTCTTTCTTTGGAAATTTGGATCAGAGGATGTTTGTTTTGGGTGGCAAGCACCCGAGGACGCCATTCTATCAAATATTCACAAGGATGGCAAAGTGGGTTTGGGTTCTTCAGCGGATTGCAACTTCGATTGATCTCAAAGCCAAAATATTTGCAGTAAATAGGGGATGCCAATTCTCAGATGTATACATGGAACGTATTGACAAGAAGGGGGAAGGTACTGCTGTCCTTGATGAAAGACATCCTAGTTGTAAAGTGGAGTTTATGGTGATGCCTGGGTTTAAAGTTGGCGATACTGTGGTGAAGGCTCAGGTGTATGTTTCAGAAATCAGACCATCTCATGGAACTTACTAGATGGAGGTGCTGTGTCTGGTGGGTAATTAGCGACGGTAATATCTATTTGTTTTGAATGTGTTTATACTTGGCTGGAGTCAATTGAGCTACATTGGTGTTTCTTTTCGGATCAAGCAAGTGTAATGAGATGGAACTAAAACCCCTAAGCATAGATTGTTTACTACTCTGTAGTTTTATATATCGCATATCTATAAGATATTTTGAATGCAAGAATCTAGTTTTATGTGCATTGAATTGTAAATATACATCCAGCTGAGGATTATATTATCCAATTTTTGGTTAACATTTTGCAGAGCACCCCAACATGTTTACTGTCTAGTGGATGTCTGTTTTTCATCCCAAAGTTGGACTTAAATGAATGAAACTATATTGTTTGTCGCGCTATACTGCTATACTTTTGTATTATCACATCAGATTCGTTCTTTATTATATCGGAGGTGGAACATAGCCTTGACCGTGGGGTGGAGGAGCCATGCTTATCTGACTATCCTGGTTGGCTGATATAGTGCTTCTACTTTTTTCTTTGCGAAGAGGAAGAAGCTTAGGGGTGTTTGTTTTGTTTTTGATTTTTTGATTTTGTTTTTAAATTTAGTAAAAAAATTTGTATGTTTCAGTTTGTTTAAGTTTTTAGTTTTAGTTTTAATTTTTTGTTTTTATTTTGGTTTTTTCCAGTATTTACAAATTATAAAAACTATAAAAAGTAGTTCTTGTTTGCTTTTTTTTCATAATTTGATTCATTATTATTTAAATTTATATTATTTAATTATTAATAAAAATTATGAATAATTTTATTTAAGATTATATATTTAATAAATTAAAATTAATTATCAATAAAAATTATGAATAATTTAATTTATTTAATTTTTATAATTAAATTATATGTAATTCAATTTCATTTAATAATTAAAAATATTTCAAATAAATATTATTTTATAAATAAAATTTTAAATTATTTATTTATTAAAATAATATAATTTTATTAATAATTTGTAAATAAATATTATATAAGAGATTAAATAAATTTATTTAATTAAAAATATTTTATCTTTAAGTTTAATTTAACATATAATTATTATTAGTAATAAAAATAAAACTGAGTTAACAATCATACAAAGAAATTTTTATTTAAAAAAATAGAAAAAAATTAAAAATTAAAAACAAAAACTGAAAACTATCCCAAAAAAAAAAACAGATGAATACTTAGAATTCTGAATGTTTTGGGGAAATACGTTTAGCCGTCATTTGGAAGCTTATCATCGCTTATTCATAGTTTGGGGCATTACATGATGAATAGTTGGAATTGTGACTGTTAGTTGATAAATGGTTGGGCTATATATATAATCTCACAGGAACTTTGTTCTTTTAGTTTGGACATTTTCATACAAGCGCTTGCTCTTGCTGGTAAATTTTCCAAACTAGCAGTTATATAACTAAATTTCAGTTATGTGGAGCTGAATGTAGACATGCACTTGCCTCAAACAACTATTGAGATTGGCTTTATTCGTGGTCGGTTACTAATACAAAGTTGTGAACAAAGAAAGGTTAGAAAAGAATAACTGTTGAGGAAGAGCTGACGAGGGCCAGGCCTTTGCAACGTACGAGGTAAGACAAACTGGATTTACCATGAACTAGCAATGTCGCTACTGTTGTCATCATCAGGGGAGAACAGGTCCTTGCAAAGCTCTCCGTAGAATCTACTGACCAAATCGATGAAGACTGGACATTTTAGGTTCTTCCAGCAGTAGAGAAGCTCTTCCACGTCCATCAAGTCTCTTACTTTTCCTTCTTCAACTATCACGTCCACCAAATAGTTCTCAAAGCTCCTGCAAGCATCTTCAATGTCTTCGTTTCCAAAAGCTTCATTTTTGCTGGCCTTGCTGTTGCTGGCCTTTATGTAAGCTGGCGTCAGAGGGGATGGAAAGAGTTGTCTTTCGACCACGGGCTTAGGAGAGTTCATTAGCTCCACAAGTCTATCCATTTTTCTCGAACGTCTCCGGAAAATTGAGAACAGAGGGTTGAAAATCCGTTTCTTTGGTGGAGCTTTTTGGTGGCTGCTGCGACGTGTATGGGAGCGAAGAGACCTTATCAGGACAGGTTTCCTGAGCTTGAGTCTGAAGGCTAGAAAAAGTCTTCTACAGGGGCTGAAAAGCTTGTATCTGAAGGCAACTAATGCTTTCATTTTGAATGATCACACAGAGAGTGTCGTTGAAGAAATCCAACAAAAAGGTGACTTTTTTTTTCTTTTCGCTTATGATTTCTTCGAGGAGAGTACCAGAATAGTTGTTATGCTTTTATGATGTGTGCTTGATTGACAGTTGGTGCACCGAGAGAGAGACGGAGAGAGATGAATGTCTGTTAGTTGAGAGATGTGAATAATTTAGGAGTATGGTAGTTAAAACCTTTTGCACGTCTTATGTTCTTTGGATTTGTTCATTAGTTGCCTTCACGTACGTCTTGGATGGATGTGAATTTGTAAGTGGCAACCCATTCTCTGAGTTCCACTTGGAGGGATGATTATGATTGCTATTGGGAACATATAATTTTATGGAATACCATAGAATCTTTGTCAGACATCTGCCAATAGTACGACTCAGAACAGAAGGTGTTGACGATCTGTCCTGGAGGCTAGAGGTTTACTCTGTAGTTGTCATCTATCAAACATGAGGTTTTATTTTGATCAGTTCCAGCGGGGAACTCATGAGTTATTTAAAAAGAAAAAGATTAAAGAAAGCTTAACAGGAAAGAAAAGAAGAGAGTATTTGAGAGATATTGAGATACTGTATAGATCAGAGAATTGTTTGATTGCATGCATATTACGTACGTTAATGACTACAACTTTATACACAATAACTGTTACTAACTAACTAACTGCTAGTTACAGATTCGAC
>JANIIA010000009.1:6968408-6979456 GCA_027478495.1 Erythroxylum alaternifolium | reverse complement strand
ATTGAAGGGTGACCCTAGTCTTACTAAGGCTATGGTACCCTTGAAAACAATGATTAAGGAGATACAGCAGGAGAAGTCGGGTCTAGTGATTGAATTGATGAGCGTGGATGTACACCTTCATGAAGAAGCAGTCCTGGGAGAGCCACGAATCTAGCAGTTAATAGGAGAATTTATGGATGTTTTTGAATTGCCTAAAGAGTTGCCACCTATAAGGGGGAATGAGCACGCTATTGTTTTGAAGGAAGGCACAGGACCCATAAATGTGTAGCCATACCATTATCCACAGGTCCAAAAAGACGAAATAGAGAAATTAGTGAAGGAGATGCTCGCTGCTAGAATTATCAGACTCAGTGTCAGTCCATTTGCAAGTCTAGTATTGTTGGTGTGCAAGAAAGATGGAAGCTCGTGATTTTGCATGGATTACCACGCCCTCAATCACGCCACCATTCCAAATTGGTTTCCCATACCCAATATTGATGAGCTCTTGGATGAACTTCATGGCGCAAAAGTATTTTCCAAGCTCGATCTC
This sequence comes from Erythroxylum alaternifolium, assembly GCA_027478495.1. Taxonomy (NCBI): domain Eukaryota; kingdom Viridiplantae; phylum Streptophyta; class Magnoliopsida; order Malpighiales; family Erythroxylaceae; genus Erythroxylum; species Erythroxylum alaternifolium. Next base: position 6,978,927 of record JANIIA010000009.1, on the reverse strand, counting down.
AAATCGGGCTATCACCAAATCCGCATCAAGGTGGAGGATATGCACAAAATGACCTTCCGAACCCACGAGGGTCATTATGAATTTATGGTGATACCATTCAGCTTAACTAATGCCCTGGGAACTTTTCAAGCTTTGATGAATAATGTTTTTAAGCATTTGTTGAGGCGCTTTGTCTTAGTATTTTTTGACGATGTTCTTGTGTACAGCTTATCTCTTGAGGAGTATGAAGGTCACCTTCGAGAAGTGTTATCCTTATTGCGTGCCCATAAGCTGTTTGCCAACGAAAAAATGTTGTTTTTGCCAACCGAAGGTTGAATATCTTGGCCACATCATTTCGGAGCATGGAGTGGCAGCAGATCAAACCAAAGTTGAAGTAATGGATGAATGGCCTCTACCAACAAATCTTAAGGAGTTGAGGGGATTTTTGGGGCTCACCGGCTACTATAGGCGGTTTGTAAGGCACTATGGAAGAATCGCAGCTCCTCTTACCCAAAAGAAGCTTTTGAGTGGACTCAGGAGGCCACGGATGCGGTTAATGCTTTGAAAGCAACAATGAAATTCGTCCCCATTTTAGCTTTGCTAAATTTTGGAGAGATGTTTGTGGTGGAAATTGATGCGTCTGGCATTAGGTTGGGGGCTATTCTAACTCAACTTGGGCGTCCTTTGACATTTTTCAATCAAGCTTTGCAAGGGCATGCCCGATTCAAGTCGGTTTATGAGTGGGAATTGATGGCAATTGTGCTAGCCATACAAAAATGGCGTCACTACTTACTTGGATGTCATTTCATAGTCCGCACTGATCAAAAGTCCTTACGATTTTTACTGGAGTAGCGCATGGTTGCTACGGAATATCAGAAATGGCTCACAAAAATCATGAGTTTTGACTTCAAAATTATGTATTGCCCGGGTCCTAAAAATAAGGCTACTGACGCCTTATCACGCATTCCTCATTCGGAGTTAATGGCTATATCAATTGCTAAGGTATTGGATTTGGCTGTTTTAGCTCAAGAAATGGCTGGAGATGTAGATTTAATGGCTATTAAACAAGCGTTGGAGGCTGATCAGTGTTCCAAACCGAGGTGGACTATTTTACATAGACAGCTCTATTGCTAAGGTAAATTGGTGATACCCAAAACATCTTCCATGATTCCTCGCATACTTCAAGAATTTCATAGGAACCCAATTGCGGGACATGGCGGATTTTTGCGGACTTTTAAGCAGGTCTCCAGTGACCTATATTGGGACAGAATGCGTAATACCTTTAAGAAGTATGTGGAGAAATGTCCTATTGTCAACAAACAAGTACCAAACTTTGTCTCCAACGGGTCTTTTGCAGTCGCTTTCGATTCCTCAAGAGGTTTGGGATGATGTTAACATGGATTTCATTGATGGACTTCCAAAATCCAATGGCTTTGACTCTATTTTGGTGGTAGTAGATCGCCTAAGTAAGTATGCTCACTTCATTCTTCTGAAGCACCCTTATATGGCTAAAATTGTGGTTAAGGAATTCTTGAAATCGGTGGTAAAGTTACATGGCTTTCCTTGAAGTATTGTGTCGGATCAGGATAGAATTTTCTTGAGTCACTTTTGGACCGATTTGTTTCGACTCCAGCATACTAGTCTCACGAGAAGCACAGCCTATCATCCTCAAACGGACGGGCAAAGTGAGGTTGTTAATCATTGTCTTGAAACATATGTACATTGTTTTGCGAGCCAACAACCACGGTAATGGTCTAAGTGGATTTCGTGGGCTGAATTCTCCTACAATACTTCCTATCACACTTCTTCCAAGATGACACCGTTCAAGATTGTTTATGGTAGAGACCCTCTTACTCTCTTACGTTATTCTTACAATGCCATTACAAATTCTACTCTAAAGGAGCACCTTTTGGTTCGCGACTTGATGCTTACTGAATTAAAGGAATAGCTGACCTTGGCATAAAACCGCATGAAACAATCAGCTAATAAGAATAGACGTGATATGCATTTTGAGGTTGGGGATATGGTTTATTTGAAATTAAGGCCTTACGACAGAGTTCTTTGGCTTCACGCCCAAACGAGAAGATTGTGCCTCCCTATTTCGGTCCATTTTGTGTGTTGCAACGCATTGGAGCTGTCGCTTACAAGCTTTAATTGCCGGAGGAAGCTAGTATACATCTGGTGTTCCATATTTCGCAGCTCAAGAAAGCTTTAGGATCAGTTGATCAGGCACTTCCTTTGCCTTCAATTTTGTCTCCTAATATGGATTTGGTGGTTGAGCCAGAATCAGTGCTGGCTACGCATGGTTCTGGAGCTGAATCAAAGGTTTTAATTAATTGGAAACACCTTCCTGCATTTGAGGCAACATGGGAACCTTAGCAATTGATCCATGATGTTTTTCCAACATTCCACCTTGAGGACAAGGTGTCTTTTGATGGCGTGGGTATTGATGGGCCTAAGAGGCTAGCGATCCGTTATGTCTACCAAAGGAAGAAGACACGTGGTTTTCCTAGAGCTTAGACCACTAATGATTACTAGAAGAATTAAAAGTTTGTTATAGAATAAAAGGTGCTGCTGTGCAAGGTACTGCTGTGCATGTGTGAAGGCAGTACGTTGCTGTGGTTGGTGCTATGCGTGCGAGTTGGTGCTGGGTGTTATTGACAATACGATTTTGTATGGTGACAGCAAGGATGGTTTGTTACATGTTTTGATTACCAAAAAGTAGCATATAAATAGACGTAAAGAGAATGAGAAACTTATGAGGAATGATGTATTAAATATGGAGTGAAAAGTAAGGTAGGCTTTTGATAAACCTACTAGTGTCAGCTGTTCCTAATACAATCTGTCATCTGTTCTTGACATTCTTAATACAATTTCCCTCATTCCTCTCTTGTTTGCTTTACATTTTACAAATACAGTTTGCTTGTGACTGCGTGATCCAACCAGAAACATAAGTGTGAACTCAAATTTGGGGATTAATATCTGATTATCCTAATCACTAGGGAAAAAGGAGAGGAAATATCATCATTTGTAAATCAAGAAATCACAAGGGATGATCCATCACTTGGTAGACATATGGGACCTTAAAACACTGCTAAAACTATCATTATTATCAAACCCACTTTCTAGCTAAATCTGACCCAAGTCCTAGATGGGGTGTTCCTTGCCAATCCTTCAAGTTGCAACAATGAATTAGCGACTATAGCCACAAATTTGTAGCTTCAAATCTCTGGTTACGTAATCCCTATGCCCGAATGTTCCTAATAACATCTAACCATACAACAACTAACTCAGCGAAAAAATAGATGGGTCGGATATTGTTGGAATAGAGGGTACAGAAAATTACGACACCAATGATTTGAAGCTTAAATGTGTATAAAATTCGAATACGCAGTTGAAATTTACCGATCTTTTTTAAGATATCAAAGGACACGTCACTTCCCACATTTCAGATTTCGTTAAATCAAATCATAAGATGTACACAGTCTGTCATAATATCTTCATAATACAAAACCATCGCCACTTTTAGTGCTTCTGTTTCAGTGAGCCACGTGTTACATGTTAGGTTTAGAATTAGAATTTAACCACAAAAAAAGGAGTAAAAAAAGGTAATGTAAGAGGCAATTTATTAATGCGTGCTATTTATATTGACGTTGAAGGCTTAGATATATAGACAATGAAATAACAAACTTAGCTAATAAGGAAACATTTAAAACAAACTTAGCTAATAAGGAAACATTTTAAACAAACTTAGATAACTCAGAAAAATAGGACCACATTTTTAACAACTTTGAATCATTTTTTAACATTCCCTCTTGATTCAAAGTTATAAGACTTCTTAAACTTGATGGAGTACTTCTCATCACCCTTCAATGGTTGGAACACTTTTCTTCAAAAAGTTTCTTCTTGGTGCACTTCTTACTAATATTAAAACATTTTCTTCTTCTTCAGCAACATGTGTCAAATTGACACTTTCTTCAGTCTTATTTTTGCAATTCTTTTGTATTTGCTCGAACTTCTTACACTTGAAACACCGGGACTTTTCCTTGTGTCAACAATTGTCTTCATCATGACTGGACTTCTTACAAATACAACGTTGAGATTGAGCTTTCTTTTTGAAGATGAGGCCTCTGTTAAACAAGCCCCCTCAATTACCTGTTGAGTTCTTTCTTTTCTCAACATTTTTCTTTGCTTTGGAGCATGCAAGATATTAATTAATTCAAGCAAGATAATTTGATTGATATCTCTTAAATTTTCTAGAGATGAAATTTTTGCCTTAATTCTTTCAAATAAATTTACAAAAATTTTCGCTACGATCTTGCTAACAAATAGCTCTTCTCCCATCAATCTAATTTTATTTATCACCATCATTAACCTATCAAAAATTTCTTGTAGAGTCTCTTTCTCTTCCATTTTTAGAATCTCAAAATCTCTTTGGGGATTTAATATTTGCATCCGCGCCTTTGTTCTATTGTTGTCCTGATATTATTTCAGCGTGTTTCAAGCTTTTCTTTTTGGCTTTTTTACAACCCATAATTAAATTGATTATGAGACAGCAACACGAATTTGAGATAAGACTCACTGCCACAAGCCAATACCTCTCAAGTGAGACTTTTAAGGGCGTTCCCTTTGAATAGAAGACGGAACCACCTCAGACGCAAGAAGAGTGAAACTTTTAAGGGCGTTCCAGTAACACAAGACGGGAGGATTCACATAAAGAGATGGGAAATTACAGTTTTAGATTGTCAGATATGATACCAAATGCCTGGTTTTACAAGCTGAGGGACATGAGCAAAAGCAGAAAGCAATATGCCTCTCGACGTTGGAAGAAAAAGGTGCCTTCATCTTCTGCTACATCAAGAAAATCCAATGTTCCTCAGCGAAGATACTCCTACTACTCCAAGGCAGCTCCTAACAGAGTAGATAAACGCTACAATTTTCCGGTAAACCTGAAAGTTTCAGATACTCATTTCCCGGAGCAACCAAGAGCTTCGTCGAATAGAAGTGAAAGAAAAACCATCTACAGGCCCTCTCCAAATCTTGTCTGCTCCTCATTCACTTCTTCTAGTTATAGTTGTCCTGCTGCTAATAACTCTGTCCGGACAGGTTCTGTTCCTGATGAGTCAGTAGGGTACTGCTCTAGCTCCCCGCTGGGGAGCTCTCCTGAGCTTAATTTATATAAATCTCTCCTATCTGAATCTCATGAAGATGATAACTTTGCTGTTACTGGCTTGTTTGATCGTCAAGTAGCGTTGTGGTCCACTTATCGAAATTGTAAATTCAGTTCGTCAAAGACAGATATCATCATTGACATGAACGATGAATGCCATGAAACGAAAGTTAAGAGCGTTGATGGTCATGACACTATTATCTCAGAGCCAGAGCTTCGTCGTTGTGCGACCAAACCAGCAAAATTCGAAGACAAGGAAATTGATGCCACTAATACTAGAAAAAGGTCATCTAAAGCAAAAAGGTGTCTCTCTGTCAAGGTTGTCAAGGAGGAAGGCGTCAGGACGCGTACAGAGAAAAATACCAATCGTCCCATTAGAAAGGTCTCTTCAAACTGTGCTGGAATAAGACTTCCAGCTAATTCACCAAGAATTTCAAACAGGAAAATTCAGGCCAGTGCTCGAAAGAGTGTGTCATCATCAAGAAATAAGACCCTTTCAGAGAGCGTTGCGGTAGTCAAGTCCTCGGCTGATCCACAGAGGGACTTCAGGGACTCCATGGTCGAAATGATTGTGGAGAACAACATCAGGGAATCTAAGGACTTGGAAGACCTTCTTACTTGTTACCTTTCGCTAAATTCAAATGAGAATCATGATCTCATTGTGAAGGCATTTGAGGAAATCTGGGTCAACATAACATTCCTTCGACTGTAGAAAACATAAGATTATCAATTGCATATATGACAGAAACTTTGATGTATCATGCTTTTAGGACTTCTACATTTCAAAGTTGATCAGGAATCCGAAATCCACTATTGAAATGAGCCTTGTTAGTCATTAAAGGACTAAAACTTACAGCTATAATTTTGAATATAGATTGCCTTGATTCCAAGTTCAACCAATTACAGACTGCTGGATTTCAGCAGCTTAAGGCAATACTGAAATAGTATTATAGGTCTCTCTGTTGTTGTGGAGGTTCGTTGTATTCATCCTGGTTGGCTGAGGGAAAGTCAAATCAATATAGGAATCTTTCACGCTATGTTTAATTCGATTATCTTAACTACACCAGGACGAGGAATTTCAGGAACAAACAGTAACTTGTAGACTCTTTTTTCTTTTTTCATATATATTAAACACGAGAAACACCATGAACAGCGAGTGATAGCCTTCATAGTTGAAGATAGAATAAAGAAAATGCTGGTCAAAGAGGGAGAACTGGAAGGCTCTTTTTCACTCAACATAAGAAATGAGCTGAAATAGAATTGGTAGATTCATGGAATGAGATAATGAGAAAGAAGAGTGATGACTCAAATAGGCGTGACATAAAATCATAGTTAGTTGAACCATGCCAAACTATACTGGGTTAGACTTGCCTTAATCATTGTCTTGACCAGTTTTTTCCAAGCAATAATTATTGATTTCCAAAGCGATAAAATGAATTATGGTCCAGAAGACATACCTTTGCCATGCAAATACAAATGAAATTATTTTAGGTGCGCCAGTACTGGAAGGGAAGCATTATATATACCATCTCCTTTTTCTTGTTGTTTTATATAACCTACTGATTGAACGAAAGACTACTGGTGTAGTTAGTAATGATCCCGAGAAAGGTATTATGAACCCCATCGAATGCTCGTAGGTCTGTGCTATAGTACTTTAATGTTTAGATAGCAGAGGAACACTCACAAATTCGCTAATGTCAATTATTTAATCTCTTCATTCTGCACCATTAACAGTTGGCTCACATCCAGCAGAACCACAAGAACCATACCCTTGGAATCTGATGGTTATTTTGTCATATATATGCAGCTCTTTTCGTGCTTTATCGTTGTTCTAAGATGTTCAGCTAGTAACTTTCCATGGGAAAAGAGCACCTGAGGCTTAGCCTCAGTTGTTCGCTGTTATAACAAAGTCCTTTCACGATAGGAACGGGGGAAATGTATAAAAATCCAGAAAATAAGAATCGTTGCTCAATCCGGTTTTAACACTGTTATAAGTGTTATATAGCCTGTTGGATGGTAGGACTAGGAGTTTCAAAGTATCCATATCCTGCGGGTACCATCAGACTACACTAACTAGACGTACCAGGTAATGCGAAACGCAATTAAGCGAGAAAAGAGAATCACATGAAATTGGAGGGACTCCAACTTGTCAACTGGCCCAGTCGACAATCTTGTCCAGGATTGTGCACTTGATTAGTCTCATTCCATGCAAAAGGACACTTGGACTAATTACTGTCATAAGTCTCCCAACCTATTAATCATATTTCTTTATCGTCCAACTTGCATGAAAGTTACAAATAAGAAAAATCATCGTAACATGTCCTCAAAGTGTGAAGTTGTTGTCCATTCTACTAAAACAGTGAGGAAATCAAAGGTGGAAACAATATAATTACGGCAGCATTTATTAAGATTTCTTTCCATATGGTTATTTATTATATTTGATGGAAAAGAAACAGGAGAATTTATAAGAATGTGAAGTAGCATAAATTAGAACTGGCCGAGATAATTGTCAACTTAATTACAGAGACTATCATAGCCAACAGAAAACAAGGCACCATTTGAAACTTGTACACAATCCTCACCAAAAACTTAGATCGCTATGGTTAATTTGAAACTTTTGTTGTAATTGCAATATTTGGGTAATTGTTGTATCTTTTATAGAGTAGATTAGTTTAACCAATAAAATCCTTGGTGAGGATTGTGTACAAGTTTCTGCCTGGTGAATAACAACACACAATTAGAATATTTTGTAACTATCACTACACCAAAATAATGATGTTTTAGATGCTTATGCTTAAACACATATAATAATTGTCTTAAATAATTTAAGAATTGTTGGAGTTTTTAGATATTTATTTAAGACAACAAAATTTGTCTAAAAAATATACTAAAAAGGGTCTAAAACTTCTAAAATTTTCAATTGGCGGGACAAGAATTGAAGTCTTTTATAATTTGTAGTAAGTATGCATCCATGAATAACGATTAAGTAATGTCAAAAGATGATATTTTAAACAAAAAACAATTCTTAAACATTTTTGTAAAATATTTGGAGACAAATCATGCACCTTTTGCTAGTTGTTGTTTTAACATTGTAACACACTTAAGCTATATTTCTTGATAAAATTATTTAAATTAAAAATGATATCATATATTTAGACCTTTTAAAAAAAAAGATGATATTTAAATAATTAATTTTAATATTAAATTTTTTTAATTTATGTAATATTAAAAATTAATTGATTCATTTTAATTTATAAAAACTTATTAATTTATAAAAATTGACCAATTAATTAATAAACATATGAATTTTTAATAACAAGAATTAATTTGTGCTGCTCTTACCAGTAGCTTCCTGTGATTATTAGTTTCAATTGATTTTGCCACTCACAAGGTCGAGTATGTGAATAGTGTGCTTTCTTCGATAGAAATAAACTCTAAAATGAATTTATTTTAGCTAATTTGTGCTATTATATACATATAAATCTATATAATATAATATTGATCAACAAAAGTGTTAATTTATTATAATAATATGCAGATACATATTTTAGATTAATTTATAAAATTGATTATAATAATATGCATTTGACCCCGTGCCTGTGACCTATGACCTGCTGCGTTGTGCCTGTGACCTGCTCCTACTTCTCCAACTTTCCAAAGTTGCATTCCTCTCAAGTTCCTCAGTTCCTTTACAAAGTTTAAGGTATATGGCCTTTATTTACTAAAAACGAGTTACTGATGTTATGTAGTTGGAGTCATAGTCTAGTACACTTTGCTTCCTCTTTTCTTCTGCGTTGCTGCGTTGTTTTGGTCTTATGGCTACTGAAATTTGCTGCATTTTATTTCCTTTAACTGGCACTGGGTGTGTCACTCTCTCCTCTTGGTGATGAGCTGGTGTGTTTTGCCTTTACTGATCTTGTTTTGGTTTATGGAATTTGTTGCGTTTTCCTTTGTACTACATTTTGCCTTCTTCCGTTATGCATTTTGCTTTTTTAGTGGACCCTTGCATTTTTTATGTTTGATTTTGCTCCTAGCTGCTGTGTTGTTTTGTTCTTTCTATTTTTGCAATTTTGCATTTTAGTATTGTGCTTTCCTTCGTCTAATTTATATCCTTTGTCGATAGATATGATGGGCAAAGTTATCATTATGAATATTAAGCTAAAGTTTGAATTTTTTGGAAAGATATAGCTTTCTCTTCTTCTCCTTCTCTTTTCCTCTTCTCCACAAGCCTCACATTCTTTCCTTCAATCGCTACCTCGCAGTGTTTGGATTCCCCAGCCCTTTTCCCATTTCTGCCACCGCCTCCACTGCCAACTCTCTAAGTTTTCACTTTTAACTTTCTCTTCTCCAAGTTTAGGTGAGGTTTTGGTGTCTGTTGTATGTGCAATATACATGTTGGTAATTTTTGGACATCTCCATAAGTTGCTTCCTTCAATTTGTGGTTGTGATGGTTTGCAGTTCAAGACATCCTTTTCGTTAATTTTGTTATTTACTTTATGTAAGTGCGTTTTTGGTTTTTAGTTTGTATTGTTTTTATCACTTACTTTCAAGTCTTCTTTGAAGTATGGATCTTGTGTTATGGATTTTGTGTTTATTCATCTTCTTTGAGATATGCTGATATGATAAATGAGTTTGTATATTTTTTGAATTGCCATAACCTTTTATTAATAATTATCTAGAAACTTGGGTTTTGGTTTCACTTATTCAATCGAGTGGAGGGAGATGAGAGGGTTAACGTGTGGTAGTGTTATTGAAAAAGATAGCTCGTGATCAGATTCTATGTTATGTATGAAGCTCCTCTTTTGAAAGGAAAAGCACAATATTAACGAAAGGGGATGATAGATGCATGTGCAGCAATCGATAATTGTGCTTAGAGTTTTGTATCGTTTTGTCACATCACACATCTCTCTGTTTCATCTCTCTATTCGATATCTTGAGCTTCCTAACATGTACTTCTGAGATTTTACTTAAACTACGAACAATAGATTAGCATAGTCCTGTGCAAGAATAACACGTACAAGTTGAGAAATAGGGATCAAAATTGTGCCGCATATCAGGTATAAGCAAAATTTTGCAACATATCAGGTATTTTTTTCTTCTAAATTCGCATAACATAATAAAGATTTTTTTAAAGTTGTTATTATTCTATTTTAATTATTTATTACTTTCTTTACATATCAGGTATATTCGTTAATTATATTTTAGTTTTTTATTATGTATTTATTTTAATTTTATGTACATAATCTTTTAGCATGCCAGTTTTATTTATTTATTCTTTAACCTGCATCATTCTTTTATTGTCACATCTACATGTGGGTCTACTGAAAACAATCTCTCTATTATATAGAGGTAAGGCTGCGTACTATCAGA
>JANIIA010000009.1:6949921-6962648 GCA_027478495.1 Erythroxylum alaternifolium | reverse complement strand
GGACTAAGCATATAGAAGTTAAACATCATTTTCTTAAAGATCATGTCTTAGAAGGGACTATTGAACTATTGCATGTTAATACTGAAAATCAAGTAGTTGATACTTTCACTAAGCCACTTTCAGAAGATAAATTTTGTTCTTAAGAAAATAACTTGGTATGTGCATATTATCTGATATTTAAATCTATTCGAAGATGTTATACTAGTCTAGTATGTAGATATTAGTAGGCTTCTTCTAATAAGAAGGTCCTTATCAGGTCAAACGGGTTACTTAGAAGGCTCCTATGGTTCAAACGGGGTACTTAGAATGCCTTTATTAGTTAAAAAGGGAAAATAATTTTTATTCTGAAAATTGTGATCACTGAATGATGTTCTTTTAGTTTATGAAAGCACACATATGCTGTTTTAAAAACTTTTTGTACATGACTGACAGAAGATACAAAAGAGATTATATCTCTAAGAACGTGTATGAACCTTCATCTTCACACAAAACCATCTCCTAGAAATCACCTCTTAGAAACCATTTCCTAAAAATCATTTGGTTTATCTTAAGAATGTTCCTTCTTCTTATCTTTAACACTCATTGTAGCTCACTTTCTTCTTATCTTAGCATCCTTTATTTTTTGATAATGGCACGAACAAAGTCCAAGAGCCAAAAGAAATCTTTGACATCTACTACTAGCTATGGTGAAACTCACCAACATGAATAAGAGTCTGAAACTCTTGTTTTTGAATCTTCTTCTCTGTCACCAATAATTGGATCGCTAAACACTTATGCTGAACCTATTTCTGTCACTTCTATCAAAAAGCCTCGAGTTTTGGAAGCATGCATTTAGGAAACTTTATACGAGAGAAAGAAAAAGATTTTGTCTTTGCTGTCTCTTCTTGAAGAATCAAGTTCTGATTCATCCACCGTATAGAATGAATCAACTATCAATCAATAATATGTTTCTGACTCTAGTGAAGAAAGTTTTGATGACTTAAACCCTAGCTTATTAGAAAAAGAAAAAGAAGCAGAAGAATAAAAAGAAAAAGAAGAAGATAAATCTTCAAGTGAAGAAGAATATACTTTTGTGAGAAGAGTTTCTAGTAAGGGGGAGTTAATGAAGAAGGTACGATTTCATGCTTCTTTGGTTTTAAGATCTCCATCACCTTCTCCTTCAGTTCCCACTCTCACTCTACCTACTATTAACCCTAATATCTCTACATCTCCACCATCGACTACTTCTTGACTTGTTTCCACTGGTGAAAAATTGCCTAAAGAATGTTGGATCATCTTTGATGATGATTCGGATGAAGAGCCTGTTCGATTGCTAAGAAGACTAAGAACCAGAGGAAGTCTCCTAAAGCATGCTGAGAAAATGCCTGGAAAAGAAAAGAGCCCTGATGTTAAACCGAGGGAAGAAGAAACATCTTGGAAAAGAAAGAGAAGAAATAAGATAAGGAAAGACGCCTATGATTAAAAAGCCTGTAGAGGATCCTACTGTTCGGGATGAACCAATTTTTAAAGAAACTTTGTTTGAAGAAATTCCCAAGACCAAACGATCAAAGAACAAGAAAGCCTTAGTACAGAAGAAAGGAGAGCCTTTAGCATCGGTCAAGATTTTTCAGTCAATGAAAGCTGAAGTAAGATACAAATGGTGCTATAAGAAGAGAAAGGTGGCTACATGAGTGTGAGATTCTTCTAATTGAGGAAAATTTGGGCAACTTGTTAGATATATAAAGCTCCTATAGGTAGAAATGACTTTCATTGTCAAAAATGGGATATTGCTGATCTTGATCTAGGAGAAGTTGTTGATTTCATTTGCATGCACACGGAGAATACACAAAAAGGGAGACCTTGATGTAGATAATTAAATCTAGTGCCATATGCCTTGCATCATTATTTTCCACTTCAATTTATCCAAGAAGTAACTCAATGGAAAGATGCAGTCTTCTGGACACTTAAATGGTCTACAACTTGTTAAAGGCAATAAGATGAACCTCCTAGCCATGATTTTGAGATTTATTGTGGATAAAGGACATCATAAGAACACTACAAGAGGGTTGCCTTATAAAATGTTACTGACCAAATTTTGCCTACTATGATGTATCTTTTGATGGTTTGGAATGGTCTACGCTTGCCAAGTTTTATTCTTCCATTTCTTATCAATTTGGATATAAGTTAAAGAACAATGTCTGGGTTGAAAGGAAATCAGAAAAAATAGCAACTGTCTCAGGTCCTGCCCTACTACAACAGCCTCCTCCTCCAACACAACAGCCTCCTCCAAAAACTAACAATTTGGATATTCAATAACAACCAAGGGAGATTAGACTAAATCAGGATCAAATGCACAATCAGATTAAGGATATACAAATTCTTCTTCGTGTTCTTATTAAATCTCTTAAAGAATACTTTCGTTAAGACAAATACATTTTTCTATTAATGGTTTTCTGACATTGATATGACTATTTTTTGGTGCTTTCTGGTTTATAAATATTTATGATATTTGTCTGTTACTAATGATGCTTTTGCATATTTTGTGATACTCTGAATGCTTTAAAGTGGTTTATTGACTTTCTGTCCTTCCTTTTGAAAATGAAAAAGGTGGTTAATACTGAGAGATATATTTTGATTTTTAAAAAAAAATTAGATGCCAATTAGATGCTTGACGTATTGGATTTTTAACTTCTTATTTACACTTAAGTTCTTTGCATCTAATTTTCAAATGATAGACTCCTACTATTTAGCACTAATAGAATGCTCCTTCTCATCAAGATTATAGTAAGGTCTTATTTAAAATTTTCACCATTATTTAAATGTTTCATTGTTATTTAAAGTTTTTCTGAAAATATATATTATTGCTTGTCATGATCAAAAAGGGGAGATTGTTAGCTCAAGGCTTTCTAAATTAATGATTTTGATGATAACAATCAATAACATTTACTTACAAAAATTTAAATTTATTTGGATTTATTGAAAAATATTACGATGTTAAAAAGATTTTATCTTTTAGTTATCTGTTTAAAATAAAAGGATAAACATTTCCTATTTTTCAGGAATTGTTTTAATAAATTTATTTGATTATTTAGATACGGTCCTAAAAAATCTGGAATGGAGAAGCTCTCATCAATTTTGTATAAGCAAAGGATCATGCTATTTACTCTATTCAACAGTTGGTTCTAAGATACAGTCAAATATTTATTCAAACGTCTGGATTTTTGAAGATACTGCCAAAGATGATATTGAAGATATTTTTTAAAGGGATTCAAGGCAGATTCAGTTAGATAAATAATTAAGCAAAGGCTAGTTGAAGAGAATGCCTATTTAAAGAAGAGCTACTGCATTCACAAAGCACGCAAGATTTCCTGAAATTCATCAGTAGCAGCAATATTCTTGAAATTCATATCCATAGCAAATACTTTATGCCTTAGAAAGGGAAAATACTCTATTGAGAGAGACTATTACTTTTTAAGCTTTTATTGAGCAAATTCTATTTTCATTTCATCTAAAAGCTTACACAAAGCATCTAAAATAGCATTTATATGTCTAAGAAAACCGTCGAAGATGTATGTTTTTGACGCATCTATGTGTAAATAGATTTTCGACACTTATATGCGTAAAAAATGTATATTTTTTTGACGTATCTATGTGTCCAAAAAATCGTTGAAAATAGTTTTTGTGACATTTATTTTTTGGACACTTTATAAAGCGCCTAAAATTATTTTTAAGACTCAAAAATGCGTCTAAAAACTCCACCTTTTGTGTCTTTAAACTCCATATTTTGCTGTAGTGTATGTTATTGTTGTATATGACTTATATACATTGTAATTGTTGGAGTGGGAAAATCCCACATTGAAAATGAAAAGAAGAAGAGAAGCATTTATAAGCCTAAAAGGAGCCAAACCAAAATACCTTAGGGTATTTTAGAAAAATGGGTCTCCTATTCCAAGCTTAGCAATGCTCTCTCTCTCTCATGCACTCCCTTCGGATTGGGCTCATCACATTTTCAACATGGTATCAAAGCCTGATGGCTTTGTTTCGGCCCATCAAGATCCTTGAAATCTTGGTAAATTGGGCTTGATAAAATTACAACAAGTCTTGCGGTCTAATACTTGAAGCTCAATGAAGAAGGCTCAATGAAAAAGACCTAGGCATCATAGACCAGACAAATCCTGCGGCCGAATACCTTAAGCCCAATGAAGAAGGCTCAGTAAAAAAGACCTAAGCATCACAGACTTGTGGCCTCTGAAGTTCAACAAGAGTACAAGGTCAGACATAAATCTGTGACCTCTGAGACTCCAAGTGAACATAAGCCCAGGCACAAAAAAGTCAAAAAAAGCCCAAGAATTATAAGAAGAAAAAAAATTGAAGGCAAGTCACAACTAAGCCAAGGCTAGTTGGACTTGAGGGGGGACATTGGAGTGGGAAAATCTCAGATTGAAAATGAAAAGAAGAAGAGAAGCATTTATAAACCTAAAAAGAGCCAAACCAAAATGCCTCAGGGCATTTTGAAAAAATGGGCCTTCTATTCCAAACTTAACAATGCTCTCTCTTTCTTATGCACTCCCTTTGGATTGGGCTAGTCAAATTTTCAACAGTAATCTTGAAGTTCTACTAAAAATCATGAGTGTTTCTCGTTGCCATCATGTGCTTCTTCGGACTCGCAACTTGGAACAAAGATGTAGGTAAAGATGTACAGTGACAAATTTTCATTCTCAACTGATGAACAGAACGTCTAGGTTCTTGATTTAATTTGGAAGAGAAATGTTAATACAAAGCATGTATTTTTTTATTTATTTCTCAAACATTTATTTTAATCAAGGATATATTTTTACAAGGATCATGCCATAGAAATACTTATTTACAGTCAATTGCATGACAACTTGGCTCATCAGTTGATAGAATCCTTATTGCTGATTGACATGGATGACCTCCAATAGCTCCTCATCAAATGAACCATAAAGCAGCTATACTTCAGGCATTTCTCGTGTTTTCATTTCACACAAGATCATTATTTGTTGCTCACTTCTGATTCCTGACATATCTAAGTTTTAATTTCTTTCGCTCCAAGTTTGATGTGATGATGCCTTTCCACTGCCACTAGGAAGCTCCTGAAAACCAATATTTTCTAGGGCTCCTACAGTTTTGAACATTCTTCTCTTATTTACCTCTTCAACCAATGACTGGTGTAGTAATTGACTGCGGACATCTACTAGTGACCGATTCCTCTGAAATCTGTGGCTGTTCATTAGCCTTTTGTTTTTAGAGCTAGAAGCTCTATTATGTGACTCCAGTAAAAGGCTGCAGTGTTCATAGGCACTTCTAGCAATCGCCTGTCCAATATGAGAACTTGAGTTGTCTCGAGGACCAAACCTTGTCAAGTTGGAAATTCTTGTATTTGAGTTTCTAACTCTCATGGTTGAGCTCAAATTAGGCATGTGATCGTCACCAGGAAAGTATTTCATGTTGGAATATGATCCTGAGTGTGAAGAGCTTTGAGAGCTGGTATCATCAAACAAATCATCTGCAGAAACAACTGTTTTGAATTGATATTCTGATTTCCTGTTGTTCGTCTAAGGCCTCGCATGCATGTCTTGAACTGACTAATTGGTATATTCCCTACTGAGAAGCATAGGGAATCTCTAGATTGACGTCTTATGTTATTAAATAACTAAGGCTTCTAAATAACGGAAACATGAATGATGAACAACTCCTCTGGCGTTCTACATTATGCCTTAAACAATTAGAATGTATATCGGTTTTATATGGAAGATTCCCAGGTGTTGTAAGTGTTAGCATCACAGGAATGTGTCAGGTTCAGAAAAGGAAGATTGCATAATTAGTTATAAGACCACAATTAAGACATAAAAGTTTGACATACCTAGGAGACAATGCGTCATCAACTCTGGCAGGTCTTGAGATGATGAACACGAGGAGGAAGAATGGAAAGGATTATTAGGTCCATCTTCTTGGTACTCTAGTATGTGGTAGGCGACATCTTCTGGCAAATCCCACTTCTTCCAGTTTGGGATTAGCGCTGAGATCTCTCCATCAATCATTTCAGCAATTTCATGAGGTTCCCAATCATCTATCTCTAACTCCTTGACCATCTCCATCGCAACATTCATTGGTGTATCATGTATAATATCAAATGGAAAGTATATGTTGTTCCTTGGACTACCTGCAAGATGGCATATGCAGGAAGACTTTCAATACATTTGAAGCGCTAACATCTTTCTATATATTTTATTACTCCTATGTTCCTTGAGGATCTTCTTCTGTCTAATTAAAGTTCTGATATTTAACATATGACAGAAGCTTATGTTCTTCCACTCATTTGCCCTTCCTGACGCTGGTTTTATATCAATGTCACTACTAGATTCCAGTACACTCTTTAACAATCTCCATATTAAATTCTAGAAGACTTAAATTTCTATTGACTGGCAATCCTTGTTTTGAATTGATGCACCTTTATAGAATAGGTCAGTTAATGGTTTTTATTTTTTTCTTAGCCTCTGTAAGTTGAACTATACTCAGAGTCATACCATCTTTATCTGTGATTTGCACCTTAAGAAATATCGTATCATCATCAGGATTTAACTTCCCTGTGATAGTCATCTCTGTCCTTGGTTGATCGTTGCTCAGATGCAGTTTCTCCATTTCCCCAGTATTCAAAAAGGCTGTTTGATTTGTAAATCTTGTAGCAGATAACAGGCAATCGTCATCGGAAGCCAGAAATGGATCAAGCAGTAGATCTTTAGCTGATAATCTTTCTGAAGCAGTAGCTAAACATTTTCCAATAAATCTCTGTGCTTCCAAGTCTTGAATCCGGTAGTATGCCGCTGGTAGCTTGCCCTGCATATTTGATTACAGGATTACCTCATTCATTTTCTAGTGCAAAAAATTTGCTGGTATGAGATCAGATGTGCACTTTACCGAGGTCACTTTCTTGAAAATTTGTGCTGGGTTCGTACATTCACCGTAAGGGTATTCAGTTGTAAGCATCTCTAGAACACACATGCCAAACGAGTAGACATCAACTAGTTCATTGTACTCTTCTTCATATAATTCTGGTGCCATGAATTCAGGGGTGCCTAAAAAGTAACAGAACAATCGTAACGATATTAACACAAACATCCAAATGCTTACCGATCTATATTTTATGCTTGACGGAATAAGTACCTATGACACTGTGAGCTAATTTGGAATTCTTCAGAATTGCTGCAAGGCCTAGATCACCGATTTTGACTTGTCCAAGATGTCCATTAACAAAGACGTTATCACATTTCAGGTCTCTATGGATTACTGGAGGGTCATGGCTGTGTAGATACACAAGGCCCTGTAAGATTTGTCTAGACCAGTTCTTAATGGCACGGATGTCCACTTGCCTATATTTCTTCCGGTATCTGCACCAAATTGACAATGGAGAGCTTGTGACTGAGATGTAAGATTCACGAGATCAAAGAACTTTCTCTATCTGATTAGTAAGATGCTCTAGTTTTTCTCTTGTTTAAATAATCTGTAATGCAGTTCCCAAAGATCAAAGAGGAAGGGAATGAAAAAGGTCTGAATTTTGAGATATGAGAATGTCCAAAAGGTCTAGAGTGGGAAAGGAAATTACTCTCTGAGAGTTCCTGAAGTAAACATTTCAGTGATGAAGTTGAAGGTCTTTTGATAAACATCAATCCATGAGGTGTGAAACCGAATGATAGATTCGTGATTAAGGGTGCTGAGAAGGTGAACCTCCGAGTACAACCGCTGCAAGTCCTCAGGCTTGCAAAGTACCTGATTGAGTTTGACCTGGTTCCATGCTACCTCCATTCCAATTACTTCATCAATGGCTTTATAGACTGTTTTCATTGCTCCTTTTCCAAGAACCTCATCAAACTATCCAAAGTAAAGTAAAAGACATTATCTTGATGTGATCAGAAAATTTCTATTCAGCAATCCATTGAACAAATGATCACTCAACTAAGCAAATAAAAACGTCAAAACAATTTGTTTTCTCCAACAATTGTGTCAAAATTCTCATTTACGCCTACGAAGGAAACGTTATAAAATTACATGTAAAAACACATAACCTCTCTTTAGATCATTCAGTACTAGAACCAAAATTGATAGCCCCGCATAATGGTCCGGATAATAACTTCACTACTAAATCCACCTCAGCAAATACTGTCAATATATGTTCTAGTCATGAAAAAATCAAACTCTCAGACGTGAGTTCAAACCTGTCAAGTTTATATTATTGCATCACTTCATTATCTGTGATGTCGTTCTTATCTCAAGATTACACGCATTATTCTCAGTCAATTTTTAGAAAGCAATAATACCCATACAGGTGTGTAATCTTTCAAGTTTTGGGGAACTTGTGAACGGCTACATAAAAAAAATAGTCATCAGTAAATTATGTGAGGCTTATATCTAGGATGACCCAGAAGGCAGTCTTAATAACCAATACAAATAATAAAGATCCGGTTGACCAAGGAAACAAAAATTGAAGATAGGATTAAAGAATACAGAAAAATATTAATACCAGCGATTAGATAATTGATGGTATTCGGTAAAACTTGCTGTCCTGGTATATATAATATTAGAAATATTACAGCTACGCTAACTAATTTAGATAAGATATTATTTCACAATAGTTAGGATGTGTGTGTATGTATAGATATAGATACTGTAAAACTTACCCGACCATACCGTCCTGTAGGATCGGTTTCGATATATTCACGATTGGACTGTGTCTCAACTTGTTGTCTGTGCATGTTTGAGTTCTCTGACAACTTAGACAACTCTCGAAGTTTGGTCGGAAGACGCTTAAAAACTATATATAATATCAATGAGTAGTATAGTAACTAAACAACTAAAGATGGAAGAGTTAAGTGTCAGCACGTTGGAGGCAGAGAGGTCTAAATCCGAGGTTTTCCTTCATGATTTTCGTAAGAGAAGACACCAAAGAGGAGCCAGAAAAGCCTAGAGTAGTCAATCCTTAGCATAATCCATGCCAGTTCCACGACCGCACGTGAGAAGAAGTAGGCCTTCAAAACCATTGGGAGTAGAAAAGATAAATGTGGACGTAAGTGACAAGGAAAAAGAACCCCCGGAAAAACGAAAATATTCTTAGAAAGATTATATATGGATATGCCTTTCTTGAAAAAGTGAAACACTGAAATTTTATCTGCTCAGGGTAGGACCGAAGGAGTGGTAGGAGCCGAAGTTTTGTTTCCAAGTAAAAAGAAGTAAAAGGTTAGTTATTGGTGATTATATGAAGGAAGATGCTGTATTCAGAACTCTTAACCAAAAAGAATTGGCATGCAGCAGAAGTGATAGGATACGGTGACATTAGAGAGTGATAGGTTTCTGAATTTGAAGAATCTGTGGCCACGCTTTGTTGGAAGCATTTGTGTTTGATAGAGAAATCACAAGAAATAAAGGTGCTTGTCCTGCAATATAAGAAGAGGGAATAGAAGGAAAAGATGAGAAAGGTTTGGACTCTCTGGAGAGAATTTGAAATGCAAAAGGAGTGGTATAGTTCATGCATTAAAAGGAATTTAAAGACCAGGAAACGACATGACAATGATCACAGCACAAAGGAAAACGGGACCACCTCAAACAGTTGGCACCATAGTAGGAGGAGTGGTTGTGCTTAAATGGTCCTTGTCCAGGATTTTTTTTTTTAACTCAAAATATTGGAAGTCTTTTGTTGTAATTTTGTAATAAGAAGACAAATTTGTATGTGAATAGCCTCATTTATTGTACTCATATTATCTTCGGTCCAATAATTTCATCTGAGGACGTATGATAAGCTTTGACTCTTACACAGATATCAATGGCTCTCATCTGTTTGTGGATAAAATATGTCATATTTATAATTTAAAAATTATTAACTTTTATTCTTTTCATCATATACTAAAAAATGAAAATTATAATTCTCAAATTAACATTTTATTTTAATGATATAAAAAATTTTACTAATTAAATTCTTTTAATAAATGAGTACAAATCTGAACTTCTAAATTTTTTGTCACAAATCATCTTTAAACCTTTCTATCGTTTATCATTTTAAGGCTTTGTTAGTTTGAAAATTCAATCCGAATAGGGTGTCAGTCTTGATCTCTTGTTGCAATTAGTTGTACTTCCATCGTTCTTATAAATTATGTTTTTAGCGGTCCAGGTATCGACAACACTTGCCTATCGATTTAAGTACAACTTGGGAAATTTTTAGTGGGAATTAAATATCCAAGTTTAAATAACGTACGTCAATACGTTTGGGTTGAATTCTAATGTTTACGATAATAAATATAATAATTTTAAATTATAACAGTAAAATTAATTAGAAAAACAACTTTAATATCTGTTAAATTTTATATGATTGAGTCTAAATATACTGAGCACATATAAGCCTATATGAGGTTCCATCTTAAAATCAATTGGTGCTAGGAGAAGTAATTCATTAGATTTATATACATGCTTAAGGTCATATATTCTTTCGATATGGAACAAAATCTTACTTATATTTCAACTATATTTGCTGATGTTTTGTGATTCCCAGCAATTATATTACATCTCAGGAATGATATTTTACGACTTGAATGACTTATAAAAGCTTTAATAATAGACGACTTTGATGATTGCAAACAAAAATAACTTCAGGTGTTGTTTGATTGCCTTTGTAAGATCAACAAACTTTTAAAGAAATTATATTACTAAGTAATAATTTATGAATTAACGTTGTTTCTAGGATTGACACATAATTAAATTGAAAGTATGTCAAAGATCGTAAGAATCATTCAATAACTTGTATTGAACATGATTATTCAATTTAGTACAAACCGAGTCTCCTGTAGAAAAAAAAGGCAGGAAACAAAATGCCCCACGTCGTTTCACAATCACAACCAGACATCTTAGTCTTACCTTTTAAAAAAAGTAATTAGGGTTTTCTATTATTGCATTGACTATATGAAAAGAAAACTATTAGAAGAGAAGATTTCACTTTCAAAAGTCCTTTTCCCAATTGAAGTTCTCTTCCTTACTTATTGTATTCCAATCTTTAATTAGCTAGAAAAATCTGTAGCCAAAAATGAAAATTTTCAACGTGTGAAAATTTTATTTCATGATACACACCATGCAACGTGTCACTTGCCCACTTACTTCTCTTCTTCAATTGGATAAATGCAAGTTGAGGTTGATAATTAAATTAAGACCGGATAAGTAAGATAGAACTAAAACCAATAGAGACAAAAATTAGTGGGTATTTGTCAAAGCTTTAAATAATTGAAGCAAGCAACCATGCCTCCATTATTGCTCTATTTTCAATGAACACCCATCTTACATGAAGACCGCATTCATTGAATAATATGAGATGTTCGCGACTTGCATCAAATCAACCACTTACATGAAAATAGAAAGAAAGAAAAAAAACATTTAACATTATAATTCAACAATAATTAATTGGTTGAATTATTTTTAGAAAAAATTGAAAATAAAATTTGATGAAAATATCACATGTTAGAATGAAATTGGTTTACCTTTTAATAAATTAGCTTTTAACATAAGACCTTTTGTTTAGTGTAATAAAAATTAGAGCAACGAGTGGAAATTAATCAATTAAGGACATATAATTAAATTTCAGTACACAAGACTCTTCGGCGTATGATACTATCAAGTGACCTTTTGGTATAAAAACCAAAAAAACATCTTCCTAGGATATATAACCACCGGAAACAAAGACAAATAAATTGCTGAGTGTTGCTTTGGTTGGATATGCTGTTGTTGTCTAGTAGGAAAGGGGCTATTAGGCGTGCCCAATTTTATTATTAGGTCCAATTCTTTAACTAAGCAAACTTGGTTTATTTTGTGCGTCAATTCTGTTTGAGGCGATTTTATTTATGCATTTCTTTGAATTTCATATATTTATATAGATAAAATTGTCTCAATTAAAATTGACACAAAATTATAGGTACAGAAGATTTGGTCCGGAAAGTACGTCTGTTCCTCATTGTACATCCAACTTTTCTTTTCCTGGAAAAACTGAAATAAAGAATTATCAGGCTCAGACGTACTCCCTTCCGTCCTACCCATCACGAAGAGCACAGTTATCGTCATATCTCGACCTTGCGACGAAAACAGTGTTTAATGATGGAGATAAACCAATACAATGTATTGGCCCTAATCTCCTAAAATCCCCCAATTAATTGTCTACTTCCAACTATTGAAAATCTCTAAAAATTTCATCTCTCCTTCTTCGATGCTAAATTTTCTAACGCATCCATCAGCGTATAACTAATCATTAGACGTCTCCAATGGCTTCCCGTTGCTGACCTTAACGTGCTTTATTTCTCTGTCACAGAAATCATTTTCAACGAGTCTGTTCATCTCCAATCTCAGCCTTTGACGTTTCCGCTTCAGTAAATAAGATATTGTGTGATGATCGTGATGCACTATTCATCGGTAACGTGAAACCCAAATCCAAAACCAGATTTTTCATTTGGATTGACTTTTGTTTTATTTTTTGTTGATGTCTTGGGTTTTTGCTATAGAACATGTTACCGTAAAGAAAAATTATGTAATTCCTCGGCAGCTTCGAAAAGTTCCTTTACTGTCTGTTTGATTGCTGTCTTCAAGATGCAGAGACGGAACAAAACAAAAATTTAAAGATAGAACATAACAAAAATTGGAGACAGTAAGCTGTTTGGTTATGAAGGACAGAACAGAAAAAATTGTCTTCGTCTGGAGGACAAAA
>JANIIA010000009.1:6923549-6937839 GCA_027478495.1 Erythroxylum alaternifolium | reverse complement strand
GCTATTCCTCAAATGTGAGGATTGGATATTCGACAACAATCTCATTTTGTGGACAAAAACCTAACCAAACACGGGAATATATAATAACTAGGAATAGGAGGGTAATAGAAATTCTATTACCCTCAACCAAACGAGTCGTTAATGTATTCAGGAATCTGCAACCGTAGCATTAAGTGTTCCACTTGGTTGAATTTTGCTAGTATGTTATCACGTATTTTCAAATTAGTACCAATTGAACTATATTATTTTATATTCATTATAGCTCGACTTCACTATACCAATTGAACTATCTTTTATAATTTTCTTTGGTATCAAATCATACAAAAGGTACCTAAATTATTTCAATTAAGTAAAAATGATAATTTGATTTAAGACAAAGAATTACATCTGAAAATAGGCTCATCTATAAGGGCCGCTCTTTAAAGATGCAAAGCCATGTTAGATATCATTAGGCCTCCAAGGCCCACAGTTACCCAAAGAACAACTATGCGGCCCATCAGCAAGTCCATACCCAGCAATGATGAGTTGATGACTGCCACTTGTTTTCATAAAGAGAGTCTATAATTTCTTAAAGATTTTTAATATAATAATTCAATTTTGAATACTCATATGATTCAAATTAAAACGTTATTAAAACAGAATATTCCTCTGTTACATTTGTGAATAACGTGAAAATTCAAAGACTAATGATGAGGAAGGCCTAAAGCGGGTGGTGCTAGTTAGCCACCTCTGCTTTTTAAGGCTACTTCTCCAAATATTCAGCTTGCACTTTCCTCTACGTACAATAACCTTACCCACATGTAAAGTTAAACTGGATTAATTGAAAACTAAAGTTGCCCTCCTTCAAAGGTCTGACCAAATTGCCAACCAGCAGGAACCACGTTATAGGTTGTCACTGTTCTTCCATCACTAGTGGTAACTTGGAAGGACAAGCTTTGACCATTCAGGTAGGAGTTGCTCTGCCAGTTCTGTCCCCAGTTTCTTGACATGGGTTGCCAATCTGTTTTGGAACCTTTGATTGAGACCGAGTGTACGTCTCCTGCTCCACCCACATTGGTGATCAATACCAGGTTGAAGTATGAGTGACCGTTTATGGTAAATCTTACTCCTCCCTTCCTCACACATGGAACTCTGCCATACACAACAACTATCTAGCTTAATTTATTACACTAATGATTATTAAAAATTGTCAAATGCATGCAAGCGAACCTTCTAAAGGCTACAGGCACGATTCCAGCTCGATATTGAGCAATTTGCAAGAAAGCAGGCTCGGCGAGGTCAAAGTGCTGGAGAGGGGGATTGCACCACCCACCGTCGTTGTTAGGCAAAGCCATGTTAGGAGGGCAAAAGTTGGTAGCAGTAACGGTAATGGTGTGAGGGAGACACCATCTGGGGTCGTCGTCGCATCTCATTTCATAACAAGAACCGCAGCTCAAGCCATTGTTAAACAAAGCTGTGCTTAGTGCCGCAGTGTTAGTTCCATAGCCCTGGCTGTATAAATTCCCATATCCACATGCGCCTCCTGTGAATATAATCAAAACCAGAGTTTGATTATCATGTTTATACCACCATGTCCTACGAATATTCTTGTTAAAATGAGTACACTAAGACTTACCCATTGTACCAGAAGCATCTCCACCACCATAGAAGGTGGCATGAGCACTCTGCCACCCTCCATAATCACCCAAAATGCCATTAAACTGTGAACAGAGTAAGCAGATAAAGAGAAGTATAGGTAGAGAAAATGATGGAGCTGCCATTTTTTGTTCTATTTTTGATCTAGCAGATTGATTCTAGAGATAAGAGTAACTAGCTTTGTGGTAGTACATGAGAAGTAGGAGAGCAGTAGGTATTTATAAAGAAAAACGCAGAAGGTGGGGTTCGGGAGCCGGCCATAAATGACAGCAAACTGAGTTATGAAATGAAGATTCATGGCTTAGAGAGATTTCCTACCGCTAAGCTTAAAGCCTCGGTGGGCCTACACCACCCACATGCATCTCTCAACCTCTTCTTAGCACCTTCATTAATATTAATTGGTAAGTGTTACTTTATTGTCGCTAGTGAGTTTCATCCATGGATTACTTACTAAACTATCTTGTCTTAATCTGATGTTGCATTAATCGGTATAAAGATTCTATTAGAAGTACTAAACCAAACTGGTCGTGTATGAGAGTACACGTGTTGCATAGAAAAACCTTCTTGGCCCTTTAATTAAATGGTTTAGTAACAGTTCAGGCTAAGAGCACCAGCACTCTGCAACTGTTATAGGTGAGGAAGAAGGCAAAATTTCAGGGTGAAACTGGAAATGAACAATTCCATCAATTAAATTTACAATTCAATACCCGTTTCTAACATCACAAATGACAAAACGTTCATGATAAGATCATCTTCCTATAAAATTACCCTAGAAAAGAAAAGGCCTCTTTTACATGTTTCTTTCACGACATTCACTTTTCTGTTTTCTCCATTCAGATTCAATGAACTTGTCTTTTTACTTTCTGTAGATTTATTGGTAATTACCAACATGAACACACAGGATAATATTTGTTAATCTGATCACTCTTCTAATTATTCACTGGAAAGACTAGTTTACCAAAGAATTTCACTTTAAACAGGCTTAATTATAATATTATAGATATATAGGCTTAATTTCTGGCCATTGACCAACAGAAATTTACCGCCCACCCAACCTAACGTGATTTTTTGTACTTTTGTGCCGCCTAATGTATATTTATTTTGTGGTCATACTTTATGTTAAGATGGACGATAAATGCAACTGCCCATTTAATTATTTATCTAAGTTAGTAAGTTTACCATTTCTTCTTTATTTACGCGAGTAAGTACTTGTAGAATTGATCAATCTCCTTAGGTCAAACATTTCTGCATTGATTAATTAGCATCTAATGTATATACACTCTACACACAACGCATATTATCTGTACATGTCTCTTAAGTAATTAGTTTGCGTATTGATGTGTATTTAGCAAACTAACATAAGAAGAAACAAGAACATTCATATACCCTAGAGGTTGATTTGACCATTAACAAATTACTAACACTAATGAATGTTCTGTTCGGACTTTATGGGAGGTTAGATATACATGTAGGGATCTTTGGTTAGGTTTGTTATTGTCCTTGTACATTTCTCGGATGCAAAGACAAAATGTGATAGTGCCAAACAAGTTTCTGCTACATGAAAAGGAAAACCCTCATTAAGAATGTATTGTTACACGAAGAACATCGGTAGGGTTAAGTGATTAGGTACAAACATAGGTCTAAACGTTACATAATTCTGTTCGATGGTCTTTATTCAGGTATATAGTTTAGTAGGACTCTGGACCGAACCTTCAATCATTGGAAGAACTTACCATTCTACGACTAAAGGGTATCATATATAGTTTTTTGATATTGTTTTTTTCAGGTTGTACGTATGTGAATTTTTTATTAATAAAAAGAATTAATATATGCCATTTGAAAAAATAATAATCATGTTACTTTCTCAAAAGTGTAAAAGTGTATATATACCTGTATCTTTCAAATATAATTATAGGGACAAAGAGGCCACCCTATTCAATATGTTGGTCGATATTGGTGTGCATGGCTATAATTCTCTCCCTTTCCAGTTTCAAATAAGCTAATCAATGCAATTCATAACTAATTTCTTATTCTTCAAATAATCAACAAGGGGTCTACTTACACATTGAGAAGACAGCAACTTCATGTCGGTCCTACCACGTTAGGAGCACATGCAAAGCTCCGGCATTTCTTGCTTGCAATTGCCTCTTTATACATATTTATTCAATGCATCGGTTCGTCTATTTTGGAAGCATTGCGAAGATGTAACAATTTAATAATATCCACAAATGTTTGATTATGTATCCCCAAAAGATCGACAATGACTCGGAAGAGATGACAAAAAACTTATATGTTATGGTTTATTGCTAAACTTGAGGTGGAGCCTAAAGTACATCCTCCCGACCTTTTTGTTCCTACCCTCGTCATTGTTTCTGTCCAATTCAGCAATTTTGTTATCTTTCTTGCTAGTACTTTGGATTCTTTGTCCATCGGTGAGAACAATTATACCCATAGTAGTTAAGAGGACGAACAATCAAACAAGTTCTTGCTAGATATCAAAATCTTCCAAAGATGCTGCAGAGGATCATGATTCTCATCATCAAGAGCTTCCATGCACCTCTCCCGAGTGAACAATCAATTTACATATTTCTGCTAATAATCGAATTGGTTAGATAAAGTTAGACATAATTATATTTATCTGGAATGCAAATAGCATGATAAAGCAAACACATACAAAAGAGAGGTAAATTGTGTGTGAGTTAAAATTTTTTCACAATTTACTTTCAATTCGTACAAAAGATAGGCGGCAGTTAAAATTTAAAATGAAAGAAGTCTCTTATAATTTGGAAAAAATTGTAGCTATAGTGTGGAAATTTAAAAGCTAAGGAAAGAAAAAGGAGGACACAACTAATTGGCTTAGTTTATAACCAAGCCTACATCCAGTTTTCAAATATTTCACTTGAGTATTTCATTAAAATCTTTAAGTAGAGATTTAACGAGCCTCTTCAAGTTCACAAATACATCTTTTACACGGTTCTTCAACCTTTTACACTAGTGGTTTTTGATCAACCTCTATAAGCTTTCTACAATTAAAAGTAGGATTTGCTAAATATGAGCTACAATTGATAGTTTCTCTCAACGGAACATTTTCACTTTCTAAAACATAGAAGGTAGACAAAGATACGGCCTTGGAATATGAGCATAGCTGTTATTGATTTTATTTTTTGATATACATTAGATATCTTAACTTTATCGGACTAATACTAAGTCCCTAAGACCCTACCCCCAGAATCCTAGAAGAGGTAAATCTAGAACCTCAAGGACTCTCAGATTCCTACATAATCTGTACATTTTTACGCACAAGGAGTCGTCACGTACTAATTGGTCGGCTGTTGATTGATCACTGCTTCCCCAGTCAGCATCAGGTTCCCATCAGTCCTAGGTTTCCAGTAGTTCCATACTTCCACACTGCTATTGGAAGCTAGACGTCCACAATTGATCCGACCAAAGAGTATTTCCAGGAGACTAGAGGATCATCTACAAGGAAAATTCTCCCTCTCCTCTCCTTTAGTGACTCGAACTCAAGACTTCCAACAAAGGAGAAACTTAAGTGAAGAATTGAAACTATTGGACCACTCTTACCTGTCATTTTTAACCTTGTTTTGAGTGGATGCAACAACTTTTCCTCAAATAAGAATTTCTTTAACAATCATTTTGAAATTTTCTTCACACACACTAGCATTTGCTTCAATTTTATTATGAACTAACTGACTAACTAGATATTGAATATGTTAAAACTTCTTTTATAATATCTTTGACAATATTTTCAAATATCTGAATGTTTGGATAAGTTTATAAGTTTTTGACTATGTCTCGAAGACAACAGTCGAATCGTGTGGATAGTAGGTTCCTTCGTCCATACAAAAATGATAGGGACTACCCATTCTAAATTTTGTGGAACCATTTTTGAATGTTTTAACGAGTTTGTTAGGTTAGTTCCTGTGAAATAGGAGTTGTTAGACATTTATTCTCTCATTTAAAAAGATAATTAAGTTATATAACCATTTTTATACTGTTATCTTTTGGATAAATGAGGCAATTTAGTTAAATAAATTTGAATTTAAAATGTAACTAAATATTATTAATTGTTATCATCAAAATGATTAATTTAGAAGTATTATAAAAAAAGGTAAAAAAAAATGAATAATTCAGTACACAAAAGACTCTGTGTCCATCTGGGATAATTTGTGTTTAATGTACATGAACTAATTTACTTTGACTTAAGACATTTTGGATCAATCATGTGTTAATAAATTGAATTGATGGTTGTGCACAAAATTGCTAACTTCTGAACAACACAGGATGCTAAATGCAGTTCATTATTACGAGAGTATTGCAGAGATTGATGGCAGGTGCACCGGTTTTTATTTACTGTCGGAAAAGCCCAATTGGCGATGTCCTCTACCATCCGGACCACAAGTGGAGCTTCCTCACCAGCACTCATTTTCTGGTGTACATGTCCACATTTCTGGATTAAGTGCAGAATTAGTACCCATTTATTTGAGTGAGTTTGTAATAGGTAAAGTATAGATGCATCTAAACATTTATAAATTATGTATTTTAAATATATTATTTTGTAAATTAATAACAAATTCAATTGAGACTTGATTCTGCTGATAATTATAAGTCTTTAACATATTTTTACTTCCCATCATCCTCTGAATCATAAGATGAGGAGTAATCTCAAAATCTAGATTCAACAAAGCTTAAAATTAGTATGTATATTCAGCAAACTCTTCCAAATAGATACATTTTGTCAGTCGTACGCAGAGGAATTCAGCTGTATAAGTTCCAACAACATACGACCCCAGTGTTTAAATTAGAAGGATCTCTTCTGATAAGGACATATAGATGAAACAGGAACAAGAACAAGAAAAAGACTAGCTTTTTCTGGGCTACGACCAAACCATGTGATGCCACCACGACGGATAAAATTGAAATCATCAAAGCTTTCAACAATTGAACAACTTTTCTTCTATTGCATTTTCACGTGATGTTCTTTGCTGCTGTAGGTTATGAAACAAGAAAAGCCCTGACAAGTCAATCTCAGGCAAACTCCTAGAACAGTTTATATCCACACAGACTAGGACGCATTGCAGTGCATACGCATAAGGGTCTGATTCTAGTGAGTATTGGTAATTCCTGTTAATGGGGTCTAATCTTGAAAGGTGCAAATCGAGAGAGGATCTTTATTAGGTCCACTCTGTAGTGCAAGAAGAGCAAAACTTCACTATCGGAGTTAAGAAGACTGTCTTGTGTGTTCGGAATTCAGGTAGGACACTGCGAAGGCAAGGTCACAAAGAGGAAGCCTCATAGGCCCACCTGAGACTTCCATGGAGGTAGAGTAACAGCCCGAGTAACCCTACCATGTGCATACCTTTAATAGAAGCCTGTTGATGGATGGGATTCAGCTAAAGTGGTCCGTTTTTCATGTTGGGTTATGATATAGCTTCGCAAAAGCATATATTATCATAAGGAAGGAATGGCTCATGTATACTGAACAGTAAACCTCAAGGGTTGGGACAGTTGGGGACGTGTGTGTTATTATCTTGTTGATGTTCAGTTCTTTCAATCAGTCACCCAATTTAGGAGTGGATGGTTTGAATCTAACGTTCCGTTCAGCAAAATGCCAATACAAACCAGTAAAGTCCAATTGTAGAGGCTGCAGTCCAGTTCTGAATGCCCTACAAGGAATAGTCCACAAAATGCCTTCTCCAACAATTGAATAACAGTTGTCTTCACTCTTCAGAGTTCAGGAGTAGCGTTTATTTTAAGTGAATCAATCATTATTTTTTGGAATATAACTTCAGTAAACTACAATTCACCTGCTCTAATTAATCCATTTTTCGAGCCAATGATTCAAAGTCAAATAATGAATTCAAACCAATTACAATCAGTATCGACAAACCTTCAACCATTCCCTGATAATATTCTGTGTCATTTGAATGCAAATGAATCAGTACGTAATCATAAAGTCATTCCTGACATCCATGAAAACTCAGCATCTAATTTATGAATATGTAATGCTATAAACCAAATGGTTATGTTTTGACAACCATATTTCTGCTAACCTACTCCTAACAGTCCTTTCTAACATTTCGCAAAAACCAAACAAAAAAAACGAAGAATGAAAGATTATATCAAAGCAGTTTGCATTACTCTTTTCTGTTCTGCAGAGACCCAAAAAAAAAAAGAGATTCATGTTCCTCTCCTGGCAAAGCTGACGCCTTGAAAGGGCTATAGAAGAGTGACTCCGATTTGTGATATAAATTCAACCAGCTAGTGCAATTGGATTCAGCAGAGGCTGGTGTTGTAGTTGGATGATGGCTTAAAAGGTCGCTAGTATCTTTGATGACCTACGCAAGTATTAGTTTCTTTTCTTTAGATAGGTGAGTTTCAGTTTCTTTGAAGTTAGTATTACAACCCACACTCGAAAAGAGAGCCTGCTACACTTGGAGATGATTGCAGAAAGTCCATCCTATACCAGTTGACAACATCCTCTTGTTTATTGATCTTCAGCTCTTCTGTTTCCGTTTTAGAAAAGTCAAACAGATACCTGAAAAGATGAAGAGAAATCTTGTGTTACAATTAGCAGATGCACTTTAAACACATTAAGACTAAAGTTGTACGCATCCGTGCCTATGAATCTGCAATCAAGAAATGTTTAAACGCTTATAATACTTACCATACAAGAAATGCATTGAAGCATCATTAAAACTTGATATCAAGTGACAGTATATTACAACATAAGGTGGTAGGAATTTCATAAATTCTTTCTCTACACTAACATATTAGGTTCCAAAATACAAAACAATGCAACTTAAGAGCAGCACAAAGCAGTAACATCGTGCATTGTTCATTGACTATCGAAAAGCCAAGATTTTAAAGGCCAAGTTGATTTTAAAGGTCAAGTTGCAACTTGCAAGTATCGTCTAACCATGTGGTTTGGTCTATTTCTCAGACCATCACCAAAACCATTAGAGGGTACCTTTTGTCAGATTTGATTCCATAGCCAATTTGTTTCATATTGAAGGAAAGGATCTTTCTCTAGTAGCTTAGAATTTCATCCACCTCTATAGTTTCAGAAGATGTATCATCAAGACCTTTCCGAAACACCAACATATATTTCCAGGCATGAATATCAGCAGTTAATGTAGAAACATAAACAATTTCAAGTGGTGTGGTCATTAAATCTCAATATCAAAGTAAGTCCTTAGAGTTCAAACAGTTTTAATATTTATAAATTTAATACCTGTAAGTGATTCTCTAAATGCAAAGCTTAGATGTATGCAACATGCTCGGTTGGTCAAGAAAATGCAACAAAACTTAAAGTCTATAAAAAAATAAAAGAGAAAAGATTAGTCAACCACGAGCTTTAATTTTAGGGATGTCAAATTTGGCCCGTTATCAAAAACGGCATCGTTTTTTACATTTTTCTTTAAAAAAAATATATGGTGGGTCGGATTGGCCCGACTTGCCATCATTTTTGACGTTTTTCTTTTAAAAAAATATATGGTGGGCGGGTTGGCCCGACCTGCCATTGGCCCGTTGGGGCACAGGCTGGGGCCAGGGGCGGCCCGGGCCCAACCCAGCCCATTGACACCTCTATTTAATTTATTGAGATGAGGATTGAGAATTAAAGTGATGTCAAAAATAAGGACTAAAATTTAGATTGTGTTAGGTTTCTTTATTAGATAAGAAGCAGTAAGTTAAATATGATATTTTATTTTAGATATGTTATCCTAGTTGTTTAGGACTTATAGAATTGTTATTAGAATATAATTAAATTTGTTAGGAACCTTTTCTTACTAGAATAAAGGTTCTACAAATTCTCTATAAATATGTGCATATTCAGCCCTTTAATGACAAGCAATCTAAAAGTTTTCTACAAACTTGAGCTTTCAACTAAAAGGTGTGATGTTTTTCTCTAAGAATGATTCTTAGACACCCTGATAGTGATTCCTAGTTTCTTATTTTCTATTGTTTGTGTTCCTCACTAATTCCAGCAAACCTAACCTAAATTCTAACTATCTTAAACCTAAATTCCAACCATATTCAACAACAATAACGCAACTTTACCCCCTAATTAATTGAGAGGTTGTTTTCGAAAATTCCAGCCATATTAAACCTTAAAATTCCAAACCTAAGTTTCTAACAATCAAACCTTAAAAATTTAACTATACTAAATCTGAAATTTCAGCATTCTTAGCCAAAATCTAAATCTGGAACTTGCTATTCCAACCAGCCTATATCGGTCATAATTCTTAATTTTTTGAGTTACTAGTTGATACTTCTTCTATTTGCTCTATATCAATTTGGTATCAGAGCTTTGGTTTATAATGGCGACACGTAGTGAAAGGATATACAGAAGAATCTTCAGCAACTTAGAGTAAGATGAAATACTTCTGGATATTGCAAAAGAATTGGGCACCAATGACCCTCGTTCACAAAGTGCTCCAAAAACTAACTTACATGTAACAACTCCCATAGGAAAACATGTTCAACAAATTTTGATGAGACTAGAAAAACTTGACACATATCCCTAAAAGTCAAAACTACAACAAGAAAAAATTATACCAACCAACAACATACACTTGATGTTGAACATGGAGAACATGGTAATACGCAAGATGAAGGGATTTGAATTAATCAAGTGCACAGAAATTTTGATTCCTCAAATTTATAAGCACTACCTCAAAGAAAGTGTTTGTTTTAGGTGGTGAGATTGTTGGTAGCTCTCCATCAATTGATCAATTAGAATCTTCCAACTAAACAACAAGTTGAAACACCTGATAAAGGCTGAAACCCTCAAAGACCAAATCAAAACACAAGAACAATAGATTGACACAACAGGGAAGCAGGCTGAAAGAATCGAACAAGAAGCTAAAATAATAGAACAAGGAGATGAAAAGATTAACCAATAACTGCTTGGGATACCAGAGCTTGTTAGCTATGTCTTTGGTATTGTTGATAAAGATTATGTTGTAGTGGGTGATGAAGGAGAAGTAGATTTGAATGAAGATGTGAAATTAATGCAACATAGGAATAAAGGAGAAGCTACGACTGTAGTTGAAACGTCAAAATTCAGCAATGATAGAAAATTAATGAATTTGACTATAAGAAGCAACAATATGTATGTTCTCGATGCTCATGTGGTGAAAAAGCTATGTGGATTTGTAATTAAACCATTTGCAAATATTATGGTTAAGACTTATGGTGTTGTCCACACTGCTAAACTATTCTTCAAAGAAGTAGGTCTCCATGGAGCTATCATCTTTGATTGTAAAGTGAAATTTATGAGTTATTTTTAGAGAATTCTATGAAAAACACTAAACACTAAGCTTCAATTTTCAAGTTCTTTCTATCCCCAAATTGATGGAAAAATAGAGGTGGTGAATAGAAGCTTGAGAGACTTGTTAAGATATTTGTTTGGAAACAATTTGAAAAATTAGGACCTAATTCTTTCTATGGTAGAATTTGCATACAACGATTTTATAAATAGGTCAACCAGTAAGAGTCCTTTTGAGATAATCTCAAGAGCTCAACCAAGGAAGCCTATTCATTTGGTTTCTTTACCACAAACAACACGAGTTAGTGTTGAACCAGAAGGTTTTGTAGAACACATGACTCATAAGAGACATCTTTGATGAGGTACGACGAAAGATAACAACTAGCAAGTTGTCTTATAAAGAACATGCTGATCAATATCGTCAGTTAGTGGAATTCCATGAAGAGGATATGGTGATGGTTAGGATTTTAGAGCATTTTCTGAAAGGGAAATATAAGGAACTTCATTCAGGAAGTGTTGGACCTTATAAGATCATAAAGAAACTAAGTGTTGATGCTTATGTTTTGGAATTATCAAGTGATATGGGAATTAGTCTTATTTTTAATGTTATGAACTTTAACTATTTATCATGTATATGATGATACGCAATCTCCTACTGCGGCTGTGAGAATTCCCATCATTCCCCATCCTAAAGAGGAGATAGGTGATGTTCTTGATGAAGAAATTGTGGCCATAAGAGATGAAAGATATCGACAAATTCTTGTCAAGTGGAAAGGAAGACTAATTTCTAACAGTATTTGAATTTTAAAATCTGAATTTCAGAAGTGGAATTCAAACTTATATGATCAGTTGATAAATATCTACATCAAAGACAACTTCAGACAAGTCGGAGAAAATTGATGCAAAAGAACTTAAAGTCTATAAGAGAAATAAAAGAGGAAAGATTAGTTAATCACAAGCTTTAATTTGGTAGGATGAAGACTGAGAATTGAGCTGACATCAAAGAAAAGGACTGAAATTAGATTGTGTTATGATTCCTTATTAGATAGGAAGTAGTAGTAAGTTAAATATGTTATTATATTTTAGATATATTATCCTAGTTGTTTAGAGCTTATAGAATTTTTATTAGAATATGATTTAAATTTGTTAAGAACCCTTTTCTACTAGAATAAGGATTCTAAAAACTTCTCCATAATTATGTGTATATTCAGCCCTTCAATGACAAACAATCTAAAATTTTTCTATAAACTTTGGCTTTTAACTAGAATGTGTGATGCTTTTTTCTATGAGTGATTCTTAGACTCTGTGAGTGATTCTTAGTTTCCTACTCATTATTGTTTGTGTTCCTCACTAAATTTCAGCAAACCTAACTTAAATTCCAACCTGAAATTTAATATTCCAGAAGCCTAATATCAATTATATTTCTTAATTTTGTGAGTTTTAGCTACTAGTTGATACTACATCATTAGCATTATAAAACCCATTCAATATTTTCTCCACAAGCATTCACGCAATTTTTACAATTAAGAAGATATTATCTCATCAACTGAATAAAATCAAGTTAAAGAAATTTGTATATATGTATTTGCATGGGGAAGTTTAGAAGTGTTATCAAGCTTGTACCATAACTTCATTAATTGCTAATCAACTAAACATTTTGAAGAAGATGCATTTCCAGGATGATTGTCTTTGTCATCAGCACAAATGGTGAAGTCACAGAGAGTAAAATTGTTTCCAAAGGCAGGTGTAATGAAAAATCAATTTCTTGTGAATGTCTCCACAGTTCAATCAGTTGGGGAGGAATATACTCCTTCAGTGTACTCCAATCCAAACAAAGGCTCATATTGATCATCATAATATACTTGAGACAGAAACCTAAGTAAGCAGCTTAAGAAATTTATATATAGTTTTGTTACTTTTTAATCATAAGTTAATATATAAATTTTGAGTTCCATGAAAAAGATGAAAACAATAATCACTTGCTTCAGCAATAATTATTCGCCATACATTTAGTATAATCTTTTAGTTCTTGTGTTTGTATCACAACGGTAGAACACAATAACTTCACCAATGTGGGTCAAATTAATAACTGATATGAAAAACAAAAATGATACAATTGAAAATGGAATAATGTTACCTTTTGAATTTGTAAAGGACTTTGACACCACATCGAACCTCATGTTTTCTGAAGAAATCCAGGAAACCTTTTAAGAGGTCCTCATCCCAGACCTTGTACATGCAATCTCTATATATCACATATTCTACTGGATAAAGAAGCAAATTCACTGCAATTAAAAATTATTAGTTTTACACCAGTGAGATGGTATACATTAGTAAGAGGCTCAATGATTCATCTTTCAAGCAAGTATGATTCATCTGTCAAGCAAGTCATGAACACTTGCATCTTGTAAAGTAGAGAGCAGATCTGCTCAATACTGCTTAACTTTCAAGACATCAAGACTGTTTGGATGGTTTATGACACAATACTTGACATGAAATAATTTCTAAATTTTGAGGTTATCAAAATGAATAGCATGAAGAGTTGAATGTGCGTTCATACAAATTCCAGTAAAAATAGAGTTGCGCAATTTCTATCTGCATGTAAATACTGCTAAAGTTCAAATAAATCCTTAGCTCTGGATTGTTCCCATGGCAAACAAGTTTGACTTCTAAAGAATATGCACAATACTGGCTATGTGGAAATACTACATCAAGAAGCTGTCAAGAATGCTGATATTTCATATTTAAATAACTGAGGAAACCAAAATTTAAATCAACATTATAAAAGAAAATTATAACAAACAAAGAATACCAGATCTCAAAAATTAGCCATCATGCACAAGCTGCACAAAATCTATATAAAATTTAATAGAGAAATCTAGTAATTGGTCAATGAATTGTTCATGACAAGGTCGATTATCCAAATTTACATAATTGATGGAAATGCCATGTCACTCTAATTAAGAATGGCCAGCAAGATCTCAAACCTTAAACACCTCTAAATATGATAAATCAAAAAGAACCAGCTACAAATTTAACATTAGAAATTCAATTGCTTGGCAGTGAATGCAATTGCTCCTTCTTTTGTTGGTAAGTAAAAGATATGAAAAGGAACATGAAGGAGGTGGTTCGATCCAATTGTTAAGGGAGGAAACAGCTCACAAGAGAAGCAATAAAATCCATCATCTACTGAGAACTGTCAAAATACGATCTAACAAGCAACATCAATGTTCAAATTCAACTGCCTATAAAAGATGAAAGGACATTTGCCTTGTAAGGCCCCAAATTATAGCCTAGTTGGAATGTTTCATTGAACATGTATTCCATATGACTTAATTATGTTTTTAAAGAATCATACTTGGAGAA
>JANIIA010000009.1:6821331-6834740 GCA_027478495.1 Erythroxylum alaternifolium | reverse complement strand
TTGAATCTTTTGATGTAATATTATTTATTAAAATGATGAAATTGTATTATTGTAATATTTTAATACTTTGTATTATTATTAATTTTATAATTGTATGATGATGATTGTCTTTGTTTATATTAATTGTGATTATTATTTATATGTAAAATATTTAAAAATTATTATTATTTCATGTTAATTGTCATTATTATTTATTATTAAGATTTTTTAAAACATAGTTGATGTAAACAGTAAACTAGTAAAGTATACAGTACAACAGTACAATATATTAATATGGACTTTTTGCAAATTTTAAAAATTTAAGGACTATTTCATAAATTTAAAAAATTACCCAAAACGGTATCCGGTATCGATCGATATCAGTATAATTCTGTTCCAGAACTCAATCTGATATCGAACCCGATACGGTATTCATACCTTTGCTTTAAATTCGAACTTTGTCAATCAACGTACCTTTCAGTTATTGAAAGTGAGCATCCTTAAGTCATGCGGATTATAAAAAGGAGTGAATGTCCGAAGATAAATCTACCTGAACTGCCGACCCCTTTTTGATTTCTTTCTGAGGAGCTATCGACCCTTAGCTCAAAGATGTCGGTGAGAGTTCACCAATTTTTGTCCAGGTTACCTAACCTATTTTATGTTCGCAACAAAACTCCTAAACTTATAAAATGAATACAATAATAAAAAAATTTAGTTTTGAACACTAATACCTTCTCTTTTTTTTTTTGGAATAACAAATATGAATTCATTAAATGAATAAAAGAAGCTAACTTGATTCAATTTTAAGTCAGACATTGTAATTTGTCACATTACGGATGATGGAAACGGAAGATAGATTGCTGAAGAAATCACAGCAAATGATGACAATAAAAAACTGACTGAACTGAAAAGTCCTCAAGTACCTTGAAGTTCTTAGATTTCCATTGTCACAACACATATATATAACGCAAACAATGAAATGCTCATTCCAAAGTAGTATTCCAAATGATTCCCCAACTTTTCAAGTTTCAACATTCCATCGTTATTAACACAATAAAACATGAGGTGAAGCTTAACTAAAACGACCTTGGCCTTGCCACGATGGTGGAATGCTTCAATATGTGCAAACTGAACTGGCCACCTTTCTCGGTGGTATCAATCTTCGACTGACCAGGAGGAGGCAAAAGCTCAAAGTTCTGTACCAAGCGTCCCACTGTGATACCAAGAATTGGCAATGCAAGAATAATTCCAGGGCAGCTTCTTCTACCAACTCCAAATGGAAGGTACCTGAAGTCATTGCCATTGGCCTCAACCTTAGACTCTTCTTCCAAGAACCTCTCCGGCCTGAACTCTTCAGGTTTCTTCCAGTTTGCAGGATTGTTTGCTAGCCACCATGCGTTCACCAAGATCTTACTCTCTGCAGGGATGTCATACCCACCAAGCTTAGCATCATGAAGGTTCATGTGGGGCACAAGTAAAGGGATTGCCATTCTAAGACGGAGAGTCTCCTTGATCACAGCCTGGAGGTAAGGGAGATTGTGAATGTCGGGTTCGGTGATTTGGTGACTAGGTCCAAGCACCGTGTCGAGTTCAATCCTCAGCTTCTTCTGGATTTCAGGGTGGTTCACAAGCTCTGCTATCGCCCACTCGATTGACCATAGCGTTGTCTCAATTGCTGTCCACATGAATATAGAGAATTAAGTAAAATAATTGGTACATCTATCTACCGGCGAAGCTTATAATATCAAGCTCCTCCATAATGATGAAAGTTCTTCCAACACAAAGTAGGTGAGAAAAGCATTTCCAACTACCTACCAATGATGTATACAGATTTATCTATACAACTTTTTAGTACTTTAACTGTAATTTTTATTATTTTAGTTGGTTTACCTACAACAATTGTTCTGCCAACCTACCACTAGGCTTGGCAAGCCCCATCGATAATTATAAGAAAAAACGTTACTTTTCTTTTTAATTTTAAAAAAATTCTAGCTAGACTAGGCCAACTTAGAATTCGGGTTTCCTAAGTCGCACCGGCTTAACATTTTTAACCTATTGTTAACATTTTTAACCTATTGTTAACATTGCAACAATAACAAATCAGTAAAAAAAAAAAAGGATTTAGTAAAGTCCATTCTAAACCATTGTCAAGCCTACCTACCACAAAGTCACCTACTTATCTGGTACAACCGGGCCATTTTTATGTCCGCCTGAACCAAATATCTCCCTGTCTTTTGAAGAATCGTTTTCTAAGAACCCTCAAGAGTTACAACCTTGAAAACAACTAATCAACTGACAACCTTCCACATTGGGACACTCAACGCTCTAAGTTTAATTAGGCAAAAACTCGAAATCGATTTCAGGATTACCTTCTATCTTTTCATAAATTATGGACTCTGATTAGTCAAGCTTAATCACTTGATCATATAACGATTCCTACTTCAATTACGATTAGCTAATATAATTTTGTCAGCTGGTAATCAACTTTACACTAATAGATTCTCCCCTCACTCCTACCCCCCAAGACGCTTATGTGAACAGTTCGTGAAATGTTTTTCGTTTATCAGACATGTAGGTGGGATGGGTCACACAATGGTCCTGATGACGACATCTATTTAATTTCCTATCGCTGAAGTAAATATATACCGACGCCTTACCTACTTCTTCACGCCAATAAGTACTGTGTCATTATCTAAACTAACGATAGTCTCTAAAACCTTTTAAACCGTTTCGGTGACGCAATTAAAATCTAGAGGGTACCACCAAATTACCAAATTCGTTCAATAGCAACGAAATAAGGAACTGTTGAAATCTGATAAGAAAGGAAAAGGCTGTGCAGAATAAATATAGATTATTACCGGCAACGTTGATGTTCTCAACAATGTAAAGAACGTTATCGTCGTTGATCTCTCCCTTCTGCTGAGCGTCCAATATGTGATCAATTGCGCATTTCAACCCTTCGTTGCTCATGCTCTTTGTGCTTGCCAGTTTCCTACACGAATAAATTTATGATTATTACCAATAAAAAGGTTAAAAGCAGAAACCATTTTCACGATTAAGAGCAATTGCTTTTACCGATTACAAATATATAAAAATATGACTTTTGGCCGTAGTTCCATTTAATTAAAGCAAAAGTCATTAAAGGGAAGGAAACATGAATTAGTCATTGGGATAATCGAAAGTTTAGAGGCCAAAAGAAAAGGAATTTCTTGGGATTTTCGAAGCTGTTCAAAGCATATAAAACCAAGAGAGAACCAAGACTGTTGAAGGAACCTGAAGCTTGAACCACACCAAAGCGGAAGCTTTAATGAAAAAAGATTAATGAAAACGACGAATTACTTACTTCCTTTCATCAACGAAATAGTCCTTGAAGAGCTGAAGCCTTCTTTCTTTGACCTCTTTACAGATCTTCAAGTAACCTCTCAGGAATGGTCTAAGAATAGGGATGAAATCACCATAGTTATACTCAAAGCTCTGTGCCAACCTACTCCTCTCACCATTCAAAGCTTTGAGCTTTACGAACAAAGGGTCTTCCTCGCTGTCGAATCTCCTATCAAACATGATCCTGTACATGTTATTGTACATCAGGAGCTGCAATCGCCTCCTCAGTACAATCCCATTTGTAGCCGCTTCAGGGTTCTTCTTAACATCTTCCACAACACTCGCGGCCTCGAATTCCCAACCTGTTCTGTACTGTTGGACAACTTTGTTAGTAAAGAAAGGGACCGTCATGATTCTCCTCATCTTCCTCCAGTGCTCGCCGTACACTGTGAAGACCATGTCCTGTCCTTTTCCAGTGAAGATATCGAACACCACGTTGCGGGTGCGAGACCCGAACTCAACTCCCTGTGTATGAAGCACCTCTTTGGCGAGCTCCG
Source organism: Erythroxylum alaternifolium (assembly GCA_027478495.1). Taxonomy (NCBI): domain Eukaryota; kingdom Viridiplantae; phylum Streptophyta; class Magnoliopsida; order Malpighiales; family Erythroxylaceae; genus Erythroxylum; species Erythroxylum alaternifolium. Next base: position 6,830,883 of record JANIIA010000009.1, on the reverse strand, counting down.
GCGAGGAGACGACGACGAGGTTCCGTTGTCCCATACGGAGAAGAAAAATGTCGCCAAACTTCTTGGCAAGGTCAGTGAGGTTGCGGTGGTTCAAGTCATCGCCAACCTGAAGCCAGTTACCGAAGACAGGAACAGGAAGAGGTCCAGGAGGGAGCTTGAAACGCTTGCCACGTAGTTTGGAAACAACAATAGCAACAATAGTAGCGAGGAAGAGTCCCAAAAGGGTCTTCTCCAAGAGGAGGAGATCCATAATTACTCCTATTACCAAAATAGATGGCTAGCACCACACAGACAATACAAAGGAAAGGAAGAGACGCGAACGATGGAAGATTTGGTGTTGGTGGAGCTAATATAAGACCAAGTTTAGGGGGGCTTATATAGAACCAAAGAGCTAAGCTTGTGTACGTGGGAGTTCGACGTTAGGTAAGGCGTGTGGCCGTGCTTTGAAATTAAAGTGAAATGGTCGTTTGGGCACGTTAGGAACAGTAGGAACGAGGAACGAGTAGTGCCAACTAGTCGTAGTTGACGTCGTTAGTGTTTTGACGGTTGTGTTGTGGTGGGCGTGGTAGGAGAACATAGATAAGCACTTGGGGTTAGGTAACGGGGTTGGTGGATGGAGCCGTCCATCCACTCCATCATTTTTTATATTTAGCTAATCAGTCGGCGTATCTGTTGCTCTATTGGTAGATGTGCCGATGAACAACAGTCCAATTTTTAGTGAACAGCTCATGGATACCTCGGACGATTAGGTTAGGTATCCTGAAACGGCTATCTGCAGAGGACAGAAGATCAAATATTGCCTTGCAATCGACCTCGAGCTCGATTCGGCGATAGCCCAGATTCCATGCCAGTGTGAACCCAGTAAACACCCCCCAGAGTTCTGCATTCAGCGGAGAGTACCATCCAATATGATGTGAGAACCCTCCTCGCCAATGGCCTGCACTATCTCGAAGAACTCCGCCCGCAGTGGCCGTTAAAGAAGACCGTTGACAAGTTCACTTCCATTTACAAAATAGTTGATTCCATTTTTACTGGTTTTAAATCTCAGAGAAAGTCAAGTTTGGTTCCACCTTCATTTTTTTATTGTTTTTTTAATGCTTTTTTATTTAAAAAGCAAAAATCTGTTTGATTAATATTTGTAACAAAACTGATAACAAAAATTTATTTGGTTGAGATTTATAATAAAAACTAAACATAAAAATATGGTTACAATGCATGATACTGATAAACGATAAATAGAAAAATTAGTAATGTAGAAACGCAGAAATAAAAAACTAAAAACGAAGAAACTAGAAATACTAAATGCAAAAATGTAAAAGCCAAAATAAACCAAAAACACATAATAACAAATAATTGGAACACAAAAACACAGATAAATGATAAATAAGAAAACCAGTAACATAGAAATGAATAAATAAAAAACTAGAAATGTAAAATGCAGAAACGTAAAAGTCAAAACAAACAAAAAATACTGAATAACAAACAATTGACAATGCAAAAACACAGATAAACGATAAATAGGAAAACTGGTAATATAGAAACGTATAAATAAAAAAACTAGAAGCGAAGAAACCAAAAACGCAAAATGCAGAAACGTAAAAGCCAAAATAAACCAAAAACTCATAATAACAAACAATTGGAAATGCAAAAATGCAGATAAACGATAAATAAAAAAACTAGAAACGTAGAAACGAAGAAATAAAATCCAGGAAAAGCAAAAAACCACAAAAATCAGACGTCCATGGAAAATAAGAAACTATAAATTCCAAGAAAAGTAGAAAAGCAGAAAAATCATATGTCGATGGGAAATAAGAAACTAAGAAAATCAGAAAAATAACACAATATAATTAGAAAAATATCAAATAAATTTCTATTAGGAAGTTGTATCTATTTAGGAGATGATTGTAAATAATTAGGAGATTAGATTGTGGTATATATTTGGTTTTCCTAGTTTAGCTAGATTTTTCGGATTTCCAGTGATGTAAGATTCCTTTTCTTGGGGGATCAAGGTGTGTTGTAGTTCTATATATTTGAGACATGAATTAACGTACGAGGACAATAAGTTCTTCCCAAACATCTCTGATTTCTTTATGGTATCAGAGCACGAAACACAACAATATTCTACAACCCCGAAATCGAAAACCTTAACCCTGAAACAGAGCACCATGACCCTAAAATAAAGCATCTTGTCATACAATCAAAAACGACACACTTGCAAGTAAATATGACAAGCGGAGGCGATAACAAATCATCATTGTTAGGATTTTTTTTTTTTTTTGTTTTGGCATTTTATTTATTTTAATTGGACATACAAAATTCATTATTTTGTTAAAGTGTTGGAGCTGAAGTAGAACACTTGTATTTGGATTTAAGTGGGATTGATTATTGAGATGATTGTGTTTTAAATGGATAAAAAGAGATCTGCAGATTATTTTTCCCAGTTGTGTTGGAAGTCTTCTTGCTAGCATATATGTGTGTGTGCAGATTCCATGATAAGAATGCAGATTTTTGGCTGAGTAAATAGAGTTTTGTGCGCTGCGTATTTGTGTGGATTTTGTGGATTGAAGAAAATAATAAAGATATGGTTGTTGTGTGGTTGAAGAGGGATTCTTCTTGCTTGAGTGCATGTGCACATCTCTATCTAGAACTGAAGCAAATCTTATGTAGGCGTGGAATTACGATGGTGAGTGGGGTGTTAATTGTTATTGAAAAATACAACTGTCCCTCCCTACGTATGCTTATATACACATAAGTCTCTTATTATGTTTTTCTAAGGATCATATACGACGCTAGCAGAACCTTTTCTCCTTTGTTTTGTTCTATTATGAGGGTTGCTTTATAGCTTTGGAAAGAGACGGAGGTGTACATGACATTACACGCAGTCTCTGTTATTTTAACACATCCTGAAGCTTAACTTTTGCTTTTGCATTCTCAATCAATCCGAAATAGTGTATATAGTTGAAGGTGTGTGGGTGATTTTTGGTTGGTTGGAGAATGGCTCTTCATGGTCAGTATCGTATATGTCTCTAGTATGGCTGATGTGAATTAAGTGGGAGCTGTGTCACGGCTGTTGGTATTTTTATTTTTCTGTGTATTGCACGGGCGTGCATTGGTGGTTCATGGGCGTGCATTGATCCAGTTCAGAGAAGCGGAACTCATCGAGAAGTTGTTCTTTTCTTTTGTCTCAAGTGTTTTCAGTTTTGTTTCTAGTTATTTTATTCACTTGAGTTGTTCCTTAATTATTTATTAATTACTTTGATTAAGAGTGGTATAAAAAAATCCTCTGTTGAGGTTAGTACGAGGCAGTCATACTATTGGGTGTGAAAATCTTTTACGGGAAGTGAGGTTAAATGATAGTGTCAAGGGTTGAGTGATGTCGGCTCAGTAAAGCCTTGAGTAATTCTATTGTATTTCGGTGAAAGTGATTAATCTGGGTGAGGGCCCTGCAGAAATAGGCAAAGAGTGCCGAACTGCGTTACCAAATTTCTGGTGTTTTTATTATTTTGGTTTTGATTGTTTTTATTTTGTTGGTGCCAAATAAGTTTGCGGAAATTTTGCGAAATAATTAACCCCCTTCAGTTTTTCAGTATTAATGAATAAAGAAAATGAAGAACAAGATTATAGACCTAATTATTTATGTTAGTAATAGTGTTGTGTTTGCAATTAGCCATGAAGTTGCAAGAATAATATAACAAGATAGATATATATGACACTAGATGTGATGTTTATGATTCTATGAAATTTAATATTTTAGAAATACTTTTAAATAGTGTAGATTTGTTAAGAGATTGATATTAAATATTTAGGTGTGCAATTGATTAATTATAATGATAACACTTAAGAAAGAACAGTAAATTTTGTTTAAAAAATTACGTTTGATTTAGTTTGTTATCATTGCTGGACATGTTCGAAATTTTGCACATAATTTTATAGAAATATTATATTGAGAAGATTCAAGAGGTTATGGAATCACCCATAGTTGATATTGATTAGTCGGACCCCTACAGTCGATTAGTCAATAGTGGCATGATTTTTTATAAACTAATGTCTGACTACTCCAATAAATCAATAGGCAAGCAAAACCTCAAATTTTCAATTTTAAAAAATACGAATTGTTGCCTTTTGTTGATAATTTTTGTGTTTCTAAGCTGTGAGAGATAGAGAAAAGTGATAAAGTGTGACGAGAACTTGAAGTAAACCAATGTCTAGGGAGAATTACAATACGTCTTCTAGACCTTTTATTTGGCTTACAAAGTTCCAAAAAGTGCTTAGGCTATTGTTTGTTTCAAAAGAGGGTTTTAAGTTTTTGAACGGAAATTGATGGTATATATCAATTAGAACTTTTTAAGTTCTTTTTTCTATTATTTGTGCATTTTAAATATTTTATTGTGTGATTAGCAATTATTTGTACATCTAAAATTGATTGAAGTTAAGTTTGAATTGTAAAAACTTCATATAAGAGTATGGTATACTTAGAATTTTGTTAAATTAATGTGTAGAATTATGTGATTGTTGACATATAATTAATAATGCGCACGTGAAGTGTGTTTTCCTGTATCAATCAAATATTATTGATGATTTGAGTGTTACTTATGATTGCATTTCATGACGTTGGTGCTGTGTATGTGCGATTTATTTTATGCATATTGGGGAATTTGATGTGAGGCTCTTGTGTAGGCTTGATAATGAGTTGAGTCAGACCGAGCTTGAGGCAGCCCTAATCTAGTCCAAAGCCTTATACAAGTAACTCGGAACTCTAACTAAGGGCATGTTTGGTTGGATGTTAATAAATGCATCACTAGCCTATATGGGTTGTATAGGCTAGTGATGTTTACCAGAATCATAAACAGTGAGCGCATAAGGGCAGTTACAAGCTACCTCATGATTCAGATAAGCCATTTCGTACATGAGATTTAATTTGAGAAGCTATATTTTTGAAAGTCTCTAAAGGTCGAAAATAAAAAGTTGATAACATGTGTGTTGGAAGCAGAAACAAATCCCATGGTACTGTATCAGTTGAAAACAGATGGAACAATAAATCATAATAAAGTGTTATTGTATGCTGTGGTATATAATGATATGCTACAATCTATTTGCCATGGGGGAACTATATGAGGTTGATGTTGGGTTGGCTTTAGGATTTTGCCACAAGTTTGGCTAAAGAGTTCTCCTATTCTTCCTACCAACATCAACTAGATTTCAGAAGCTGAATTCAACATCCACAAAACCATACAAACTACAATAGTATTAGAGAAACTTTATTTTATTTCTCACACATAAATGGAATTCAAGAAAATAGTTCTTGAAATATTGGTCAGATACACTAGCTAAGGTACAAACTAAACTATATCTTAATCCCACCACCTTTGTTCTTCAAGAACTTAAAAACCAAGCTATGCTCAAGTTTTACTAAAGCAGTAGAAGTGCAGTATTCATCATCAGACAAAGATAAACACATTAACAAATTATTCCTTACGGTAGTTGAGAGCAATGGAGGCTTCACATACAACTTTAGATGCAAGATAAAGAGTATTCTACGCATGAATTATATTCATGATTTACTCCTATTCTCTAATGCAAATAATCAGTCAATTACTTCCTTAAAGATAATGTGCAGAATGTGTTGTGAGGAGCTAAAATTTGACAACCATGAAGTTAATCATCATAACTAACATAGAAACTGCCTGGGTTCTTTTAATATCTACAAACTAAACTATAAAGCATGAATATTGTACAAACATCAACATCTTCCAACCAACAATACAAGGGTATATTTCATTTACAATTAAAGCAGTTGCTTAAATTCAGAAAGTAGGAAATACCTGTCAAAAGCAACAGAAGAAAAGCTTTGGAGATATATGCAACCTCTCACCAATCAACACCAACCAAGGATTCCTAAACAGCAACAAACAAACAGGTTAAACACTTTGAAGGACAATCAGAGGATGATCCAAAACCCAGAAAATGTTTCTGCGATTGCAAGCATCAAGCATTACAACCTATGAAAACTGATTCTGCATTAAAACCAACTCTCTCATGCATCATTTTTTGAGTCATTTATATGCAAACATGTTCAAATTTCCATATCAAATTAACCCTCTTCAACGCTTCCTTCTGCTCTGGTTAGGGAATATGAACAGCTAACTTCAGATCCAACTTTAAAATGGCACAATGCATACACATTATGGAACCTAAAGCGTAAACCTACTACAGATGCTGGCAACTAACAAATTTCTCACCTATTTCGCATACAAACAAATCCTCACAACAGATCGGTCTATCCTCACAATCCCCTCTGACATTCGTGCGTCATCAAAACAGAGAAAATTTCATAAATGTCCTAACCAAAATCCTTCTTTCCGAATGCAAAAACAAGAAGCTTCAAACGTGCAGAGATGAAGGAAACTCAACAACATCATTTGCGCAACCGGAACAACATCATTTCCAGCAAAAAAAAACTTACTTGACCGTGGAGAGACGAACGTGTTGGGGCAGAAGGGCAGCGTGCGAGTGAGAAGGTAGGAGAGTTGTGGGTCGACAAAGAGGACCGATTTTGTGAGGGAGACGGGGGCAAAACACAGAGCCGAAGAAGAGAGTTGGACGTGGGAGGGCTCTCGTGTCTTTGTTTTTGGAGACAGGGACAGGCGTCTCTGTCCTTCGATTTTCAGAGGGACAAAAACGCTTGTCCCTGTCCACCGGGGACGGAGGACAAAATTACGGGGACAGTAACCAAACAAGGTAAGAAGACAGGATTTTTATGTTTTGTCCACTATCTCCAGTGACAGGGACAACAACCAAACACAACGTAAAGGTTTCTAGCACATGCGAGTCATGGCAGAGTTGTTGTGTAGTCAATTTTAATCTAGCTAGATAGTCATATCAGGGTCGTCTTTCTATAGCCATCTTTGATGAGTTAGATCTACACTAAACACTTACAAGATAGCATGTGCGGATTTCCCTGGCAATAACTTTATTCTCTATTCACATAAACAATACGTTACAAATGATTCGTCGCTGAAATTTACGAAATACACCGATTAAATGGATGCCATTCGGCCAATCTCGCACGTCGTGTGTTAGTTAATGACATTCAATAATTGAATTGTAGGGCCGTGTAAAGGCCTAAATCGTAAGTAAAAAGGTCGTAGTTAATAGACCTAGAAAAAAGATCGGTATAAAATTAGAAGCTGTTTCTGCATAATTGCTTAGATGTATTGATGAGTTTGGTAAGGACTCCAGGAATGCATCGGCCAACATCCGCCCAAGTTTAACCTGAGCCGGTGTTGTGAGATGCAATCTGTCTGGTTCTAGCGGTAGTCCCTTGGCGTCGACACAATGCACGTGGGGAAGGTTCATTTCCAGTTGAGCTTCTCGCACAGTCTCCAAATATGGTCCCTGTCCGGATGCTAGAGCGACCTGCACATTCTTCCAATCTTAGAAGTACAGAAAAAGCTGTCTGTCACTCAAAAGTTACATCAAACTTTGATCCATACCTGGAAAATTGGGAGCGAAGGATGCTGTAAATCGGTACGGACATCAGTGAAGAACTTCTCTAATCTACCCTTATACGCATCGGAGTCCTCTTTTGTAATCGTGTCAGATTCTCCTTGATACCATAGCATTCCTCTGAGCACCCCACCGGTGTTCAACGCCGCCTGAGTCCTTCTCACCAATTGTTCGTAAAGAAAGCCTCCCTTCGCCCATTGTTGTATGTTAGTCCCACCAACCGCACACGGCACGAGACCCACCACCCCAAAGTTTGGAACTTGGGTCAAGATGGCATTGGAAAATGGCATACCTGGTCCAATCCCATTAGTCTTGCTGTAATCAATGTCGACATGGAGAGGCTCCTGAGCTGTGACCCATGCGAGGCTGACGGTTAGCCGGAGAATTGATGGATTTGGTTGGCACTGTGGAGGTACAGTGCCGTCCCAGGTCAGGCGGTCGGACTTTGTGTCGTTGAGTACGCCTCCCCGACCGGCCATGTTGCTCTGTCCGGCGAGGATAAATAGGTTGATGGAAGATTGTTGGGCGGTGACTAGTTGTCTGGCTTGAATCAGAAGGACAGACAACCATAAGAAGGAAAGCATTATTCTCTTCACTTTTACTCTTCAGAAAATGGTTAATTGGGCATGAACATTTATACGCTATTTGTATTAACTTTTATATTATAAGCATGCCCAAGTTGACCAATGAATACCACGATGGGGCTTTTACATTTATTAAACAGATTGGTTCCTTCGTATAAGTATACGTTTCTAATTAATTGAACTGCTTAATCCAAATCCGACATAGTTTATTGGCCAACTTGTCTTCTATATAATTTACCTAACTTGCTGATACTGACCAGAAATTTGTCTTCTATCCAAATGAACAACGTGTTGGTCAAGTTTAAAAATCACTTTAGTGCATTTCTTTTTCTTTAATTAGTGATACGAACTCCGTCGTGTAATTAATAATTAGTAAAAAGTTTTATTTAAATATTGTAGAATATTTTTGATAACTTTAAAATTATGAAAATGTGTTTTAAAGTAAGTAAAATCATAAGACAAATCTACATCTTTTTATCCTAAACTTAATTAATCTTCAATCTAAGCCTATTATTCTAATGAAATAAAACCATTTCGAACCAAGTTGAAATTGCCGGCAATGTGGGAATAATATTTTTATCAATATTTTAAAAATCGGACAGAAAATTAAACTGGTAGGATAAGAAATTTAAGGATTAAAAGGTTCAACCGATATTAGACTGTTATAAAATCAGCTAAAAATTAAATAAAATCAAAAAGTTTAAAATATGATTGAAAGAGATTGTTCTTACCTGTTGAAGAATTTAAATTTTAATTGCAAAATATATTGTTAAATAAAAATAAATTGATTTATTTTAATTTATAAGAACTTATCAATTAATAAAATTGAAAAATTAATTAATCAATTGATCTTTTTTTAAAACAAAAATTATTAAAATAAATCAAATTAAAAGTTAAAACTTTAATAAAAAATTATATAATTTAAAAATTTTATAATTGAATCAGCCAAAAGTTGAAAGGGTTATTATTTCTAGACGGAGAGTGTCTTTTATACTCGTATAATAAACTGTTATTCCAACTCTTTTCTGAAATATTTTGGAGTTAAGCCTGCCTAATAGGACTATGGTCCAGTCAAGCCTACATAAACGAGGTCAACATCTTGGTTCGCTCTGACTCTTCCTTCTTCTGTTTCCAGCAAAACTTAAATAGCGGCCATTCCTTGTTAGGTCATTTCTTGCTAGACCAGCTAGCTTACAACTCTTTGTGTGTGCGCGTCTTTAACCCTACGTATCAGCCGTATTTCACTTCTTGTATTGTTTATATGGCCACCCAAAAAGTGAGCATGTTCTGGAGCAAAAGTTTTCATTATCCTCTTATTTCGCTTATTGGAACAATCCAAAGCTTGCCAGATTATTAGTATTTCCTAGTTAGAATTTGCGCTTTGTGTAGCTTGTGAACTTGGCTAGCTAATAAATTATAATGAAATGATTAAATTCATAATATTTACAAAAATCACGGAATC
>JANIIA010000009.1:6799937-6816720 GCA_027478495.1 Erythroxylum alaternifolium | reverse complement strand
ATTTATTTTTGGTTCTTTTAATTTTTCTGATTTTATTTGTTTGCTAGGAACAAATTGGAAAGTTTGCGAAACGACTATCCCCTTCGGTTTTTCAATTTTATTTTGATATATGTTCTTAAATTTGTATTTTTTTATTATCTTAGTTTTAAAAATCTAATTGGATAATATTTTAGATATAATAAAATTTTACCTTGAATAGATGGGTATTTGACATTGATTATTGAAGAGAATTATATTTTGACAAAGGAATTATGTGTACGATGAAGATATATTGTGCTGAAACACTTAAAAAATGATGGTAAAATTTTAACTGAATAAAAGGATTTTTAGAAAAGATACGAAGGTTATTAGCTGGTTTAAGAGGGATTCTCCTTGCTTGAGTGTATGTGCATGTCTCTATTTAGAGCTAAAGTAAATTTTAAGTAGGCGTAGAATTACAAAAGTGTAGTGAGTATTAATTGTTATTGAAAAAATACAGCCGTATTGTGCAAGTGTTGATTTATAGCTGAAGAAGAGCTTGTGTTGGCGTGAGAGGAGTAAATTGAATGGTGCTTCGTGAGTGTGTGAGAAAAATCGTGTGTGAGCTTTAAAAAATTCCAAGAATCCATCATGTCCTCTCCTATCCTCTCAGAAGTTTTATGGGTAGATGTTATGTCCCATATAACAAGCAAATGGATCATAATTAACATAATGGAAGCGGGCCGTATGCTACTTCTTCGATCGTCTTAAAGATAATATTGCTGGAATTTTTTAGAGGTGTGGCCAAGAGTTTTTGTTTGGGCACCAACAATTAGTAATTGATTTTTTTATGGGCTAGGTATACTTTAGTTGGTAAATGTATTAATGGTGTAATTGTGGCTTTGTGTTGATGTTTATTTGAATCAACTTATTATTCTTGTGACGATTTTCAGATCTATTTCAATAGAGCGGAATTAACTGGAAAGTTGTTTTTGTCTATCTCTAAGTGTATTTAATTTTCGTTCTTTATTATTTTAATCACTTGAGTTATTTGTTTATTTTTTTGTTAAAAGATTGATTGAAAAAATCTTCTGTTGAAGTTAGTATAAAATAGTCGTACTATTAAGTGTGAAATTCTTTCGTGAGAAATAAGGTTGAGAGATAGTGTCAAAGGTTAAATGATATCAACTCAATAAAGTCTTACGTAAATATATTGTACTTCTATAAAAATAATTAAACTAAATGACAATCCCGCAGAAATAAACAAGAAGTATCGAACTGCCTTACTAAATTTCTAGTGTATTTATTATTTTATTTTTGATTGATTTTATTTTTATTTGTGCCATAAACAACCACCAAAAATTAGAAAGTACGGTTTTTCAATTTCTATTTCTTCCGACAACTGCCATTACAAGCTGATATGGTATCTGAATGACAAATAGTGTTATACATTCAAAGCAGACAAAACACAGACGCAAATAGCATAAACATCTTGTTTTTCTGCCGAGCAGAACCAAACTCAATACCAGAAGTCCTACGAAAACCCTAGATGGGAAAGGAAAAAACATAAAGATAGATTACAGGATGAAATATTTCTCCATCTCTGAGGATTCCCAGACTTTTGCCAGGTCCAGCCAAGGCCACCCTTGGCCAAGATGATCCTAAGACACCACATATTCTTCTCCATATGCTTTGTAAGAAAATTAATCATCAGAAGACTTTACTAAACCTACAAGACATGAGTCTCCCAATTTCAACTAAATCACCTCATATGAGAGAGCATACCATGCAATGTCACAAACTCAAGTTGCCAATACTGGGAATCTCCTGTGACCATTAAAAGCCTGCCGTAACCTCTCGTATCCATCTCTGTAGTGCTCAAGGGAGAAGCAGAGTTGCCTTATAGCCTCCCTTTTCTCTTCTGCTCCTTCCAGGATAATAATCTTTTGTCTCTCAACCTCTTCTTCCAGATCCTTAGCTTTTGATTTCAACTCATCCACCAGTTTACGTGCCTCATCAGCTCCAGCAATGAGCCCAACATGTTCCATGTGCAACTGATGCAGATGCTTATCCATTTTTTTGATGCGATCATCTCTAGAATTTAATTCTGCTTTGAGTGCAAGAACTTTGGCATCGAGCTCATCCCTTTGCAACTTTAAGTCACTGAGGCTTTTATTTAATTTTCCCATGTGGTCATCTCGCTCAGAAATGTTATTCTTCAATTGGTTGATTTCAAAGTAGAATTTTCCCTCCATTTCCACTTTGTCACTTTGTATGATTCTGATTTCACCTTCTAAGGAACGTGTACGTGATTCCCATTCCCTGAGCTGCTCCTCCAAGTGAGTCCTTTCTTCCAACAATCTCGATATTTCAGCCTTAATCTGTGCCTTCTCTGGGAAAATCTTTTGCTCAGCATCAGAGACTGCTATTTTCAAGTCTCTTATCTCATGATCCCGGTCTGATAAACTAGTTTTCAATCTAAGAATTCTTTCCTGGAGTTTGGAGACCTCCTTCTTTTCTGAATTGACCTTCGCTTTCCATGTGTTGATGTCTTTATGTGCCAAAGCAAGTTGATCCTGCAAACTATTGATCTTTTCAGAGGGAATATTGCTATCAAGTTGATGTCTTAAAGTAGTGATTTCATTCTCTGCACTCTGAAGCCTCTCCTTTGTAATTTTGAGTTCTTTTGCCAAAACATTTCCATTGGGGTCCATCTTTTCAGAATCTTGGCTGTAACTCCTTTCACTTTGTTGGGATGTGTTATTTATCTCAAATACTGCGTCACTCTTCATCTCGACGCTTCCAACCTTTGATTTTGCCAACTCAGACTGCAAGCATTTGGTAGATGTAGGTGATTTATACTTATGGAGTTCAACATTTAATCTAGCAACCTCATCTTCTGACAACCGTATTCTTTCCTTTGCAACTTTTAGCTCCTCTTCGTATTCTGCAATTCTTGCAAGAAGATCCACAGAATTCTTATTGCTCACTCCTCTAAGCAAACCATCCGCATTCTCGTCATTTTGAATCTGGAGCTTCTCCTTTATGTCACGAAGTTCAATCTCCAACTCCATTATCCTTCTGCTCGGCCCTTGATCGCCACCATTTCCAAACATACCTGAATAATTATTCACAGAAGAATCATCAGATTCTGGCTCAGAATCTGTTAAGGTTGATGATTCATCTCCTTCCCTTTGATAAGCATCAGAGCCACTTCCACTATTCCCGAGAAAGAATTCAAAGCCAGCAGCTCGAGGGCCAGACTTGCGGCGGCTCAATCTTTGATCAGCCACGGGTGACAGCAATGCAGAAGATGGCTCAGAAGCAACATCAGAAGCACATGAGCCCTGGGATTGAAGATCAGATGGTATATTCTTTCTTAATTCTCCAGTAACATGATCATAGCGTTCGGCTAGAGAACGATACATTCGGTAGAACTCCTCAACATGGGAAATCAGTTCTGGTCTCCTTTGATAGTACATCTCGGCCTTCTTGGCAAATGAATCTCCATCCTCTTCAATTAGCTTCAGCATCCGCTTGACGCTTTGATCCATCTCTGAGGTCAAAGATTTTTTTGTCATTTTTTTGTACGTCATTGTATATTCAGATGACCATAACATCAATCTTCTGGAATTTTGAAGAAATATGCAGAAATTACACCTGTCCCAGCAGCCCAGCTGTTGGGATGGGAGAACGGCAATAACTCAAGAAATTTCCATTTAAAATCCAAACTAAGATTAGCAAGGGCAGAAGTATGCTATTCTTATCGAGCAACTAATTACTTGACTCAGTTTTGACCATGACTCTTTCTTAGAATATGGTGTAAGAATAGAATAGGACATGCAATTTATAGGTAATCAGTTAACAGAAATTTAGGCAAGAAGTCAGGGGATAGGCACAGGTTTTAGGACGAGTCAACTTATAAAAGTTTCTCAAAACAATGCATCCTATCTTTGACTATTCGCTGTAAAATCTTTTCATATCTTGATAGTTGCTTTAAATACCTAGTGTTCTCCAGTGTCCACACTGCACCTCTCAGCAACTCAGCTTTGATCGGTTGAGAAAGCTTAAAATGAAAATGTATACTCAGATATAAGTGCATTGCTTGATTGTTTCATAAATATTTATTAGTCATAGACTGATCATTTGATTGAGAAGACTATTAGACCACATTCGAGAAGGATAGTAAGTGCAACATAAAAACTTACCCTCGAGATTCTCAGCAAGCCACTTGGAATTCTTGGGACTGATATGACTGTCCCACCACCAGGAGTGTGACTTTCTCGATTGCATCCTCTTTATATTCTTATTAGATTGAACCTGGAACAGCACATATCCGAAATCGAGTTTAAGCAATATAAACCCAGCTGCAATAAGAGGTTGTCCTCATTCCAACACAGATGTTAACAACTGGAAGGTCACTCATATTCATCATCAATGCGTTATAAATATTAGCATGCTCTTACAGGATCTCGGTGAGAGAGGACGTCTCAATCTTATTGGTAGCTTAGAATCGTCAGAAGACTTTTTCATCGAAATCAATCTTTTACAAGTGGATATTCCCTTCAGGATATGTATAATAAATTGTTTCATAGCCCTAGGCTACCATGTTCCGACAACAACATCCACCGCATCTCTTAACTCCATTTTTTGTTTTACATAACAGTGCACATCCACCACCACCAATTAACAAAGAAAGAAAATCCGATGAGAGGGGAAGCACGTTTGTTAACATGCATGTGGAATTAAAATAAGTTGTATCCAGTCCTTGATTCAAAGTAGTTGTCACACATACCACCAAATTAATAGCCACTTCTAAGCTCACATCACAAGCAGAAAAATAGGCAATGAAAGCCACGCATAAAGTTTAATCCAAAATGATCTGCTAGTTGATAATTATAATGGAAGGGTCAGGTCCCATTCGTCTTACCATGGAGGAAGCCATTACGTAACTTGATGCTACTCAAAACGACGAATTTGACACGAAAACCAGCTACAACTGCAAAATCAAAATCAAAATCATGATCTATCAAAAAGTCCCAACTCATAGATTCAAAGTAAAACAACGGACCCACATGATATCAATTAATGTAGGACTATATGAATTGACCATAAAACAAGGACTACTCCCAAGTGCTCCCTTCCCGTCCCCGGCAGTGATCTATGGGATTATGAAACCACATGCCACTTCCTGTCTCCAGTCACTTCTAGATCTTCGAGAATAATAATTAATGACGCACATGGACCGACAAAAAATGAAAATTCCAAATTTGCGAATATTATTAATTAAATCAGAAATTGGAATACATTTATAATGATTTTATTTAAGGCCCATAAACGATGAGACGTCATCAAGATAATGCAGATGGAAGAGTGGCAAACACGCGCCAAAGAGCGCGCGGAGGAGTGAGAAACAAAAGCCTCGGAAACACAAATATCACAGCAGTCGGCGCGAAACTTAGCGAAAGAACAGCTGTCAGACCAAATACATCCAGCTACTTCCACACGGCACTTCCTTTCCTCCTTAGTTACTAATTAATTATATCAAATTAAAATTAAACCTTTTTTTCCCTCCTAATAGCCGTGAACTTTAAGCCAAAAAGAAGCAAGAAATGGCCATAAAATTGAAATAAAGTAGAAAACTTTCATTTTCTTTCACAGTCGAGAATAGCGCCACCAAACAAACAATACTCAAGCGTATCGTCTTGTTCACCCGTGCAAAGTTTCGACAGGAAGAAGAAGAAACAATAGTTGAAATTTGAGTAAGTAATTAATCTTCTGAGTGTTTTTTTTTTAAATTTCAATCTTCTGAGTTTTAAAATGCTAAATAAAAGGAAATTGAGATTTTAAAATGAAAATATCAAAGAAAATCCAGAAGCTTCAGAGTGAGTATCAGGTAATTGATGCGTCCGAGATTTTAATCATCATATTCGACAAAAAGTAAATAAAACATTAGAAATGGCCTCATAAACTAATGGTCAGAAAATGAAATAGAGGAAAAAAAACACACAGAAAAAGGATTGCATTAAACAGAAGGAGGGATGGAGAGAGAGAGATGAGAAAAGGAGCTGCTTACACAACGTAGAAGATGAGAGGAAGAGGAGCGTCTCTGTGATGGAAATACCAGGCTAGCAGAATCAAAACGTAAACACAGAAGAAGAACAGGAAGAGGAAGGAATGAAGCTTGAGAGAAGAAATAAGAGGAAGATGTGTGGTAATGTTAATGCGTCTCACTCCCAACTCTCGAGTCTCAATTCTATTATCATTATTTGGGAGATTTTTTATTTTAAAAGGAATGGCAATGGGAGAAAGACAGAAGGGAGAAAGAAGAGACACTTTTGAAGATCATGTGTTCCCACTCACATGGAAACAGGTCCTTTTTCTCCTCTAAAGTCAACACTCATTTTCTGGCGACCAATTATTTTACAATTCAATTCTTTCTCGGTTCAGTTACAATTTGTCGACCATGATACCCAATGTACATGCATACATCAAATCCACATTTCTTTTCTAAAGTGTCTAATAGTAACTCAAGGCATCAAGTCGATTTTAATTAGATGAGTAGAATTGTAAACACTTATTCGTGGTATAGCGAATTCAAATAATGTACCAATTAAAATTAAAATTTATAAATGTAATATTATAACATAGAGTTTTAATATTGATTTGTAAGTTGTTTGCATCCACAAATTTAAGATTAAAATTAAATTAATATAAATTGAAATTTAATATAAGCTGGAATTTTTGTAAACTGTGGAAACTTCTTCTTTACTAGTTAGAAGTAAGAGTGTATATTATTAGATATCCTCAAACTTCTCGTATCACCGAGATTTATGTTGTTGTTGTTGTTGTTGATTAAAATTTCTGTAAGCTCAAACTAAATATTGAAATAATAAGTAATTAACCCAATCCATAGTAGAAAGAAATAATTGTGCTAAAAAATATTAACATATAATTAAAAAATTATACTGATTTGATTGGTTTAACTATAAATAATTTACGGTTTGATTTATTTTAATAATCTTTATTATTTAAAATTGATTAGTTTATTAATTAATTGATCAAAAATTTAAAGTAATTAATTTTAGAAATTAAAATAAATTTATTAATTTTTATTTAAATTCTCTATTTTTTAATTAAACTTTAAATTAAGGATAATTTCTTTTGATTATATTTCAAATTTTTAAATCTTATTCAATTTTTAACTGATATTATAACATTTTAATTAAATCTTAAATATTTTGTAGTACTACTTTAATTTGTTATTTGGTTTTTAAAATATAAATAATACCTTAAGGACTTAAAAAAAAAAGGATAAGATTCAAAATAGATGATAAAAGTGCTAATCATAATTAAACGAATTCAAATGTGCCGTCCAGGCTCCCCCCGTGTCTTTTCTGTTTTCTTCTTTCCTTTTTCTTTTTGCCCTCATTCTCACTTTATAGATTTGGATGTTTCGTGGCAAACGATTTCTTTGAACCAGAACCAGCCAAATGTAAAAGGCAAAAAGCAGGACTCGGGCTTATTGTAGAAACTACGAATCTTTAATGAAGTAAATATTACTTGGCAATGCAATGGAGCCTAAAACAAATTACAAAATTTCTCTTTTACGAGATTTATGTTGTTGTTTTAAACTTTACTAAAGGCTAATGCCAGAAATTAAACTAATAAGTTAAAAGATTTAAAGATTTTAAAATTTTAAAAAGTAATTGTTAAAAAAATTAATTGATATATTTTTATTTATAAAAAAACAATTAATTTATAAAAAGTCCGATTAATTAATAAGTTTATTAATTTTTAATTACAAAAAATATTAAAATAAATCAAATTGAAATTTTAAAAATTAAATAATATTATGGTTAAATCAAGCTTCTAATTATCCTCTTCGTGATAAATTGTCTGTGACATTTATCTAAATCCTAAACTCCTAAAATCCTACTTCAAAAGTCCTAAAAAAATGTAAATCCGAAGCTACAAAGTCTTTAAGTTCATAACTCTCTTTTTGTTGTGATAACTCGAACACAAATCCTCGTATAAGACCGTTCCTACGAAATTTATTTAATCATAACGAGATCTGCTGATTGAGAGTACGGTAATTAGCATAGCAGATCTCACCTGATGCTCTTCTCGCGGTTAAATCAGGCTTCTCAATTATTATCTTCTCATTCTTATTCTATGAATTTAAATCTATTGACTTAAAACTTATCAAAATTACGCAGGTTCTTTATTACGTAATTGCACGTGGTAGTGCTCTTACACTTTCCGCGCACTCATCGTTAAATCTGGCGAAGCATAAGACCAAACATTCAACTGGTTTGGTTCGAAAGTTGACCAAAGGTAGAAAACGACAGTTCATCTAAATTCGTGATCTCCCTGTAGCTGAAGAGCTGTTGTCATCTACCTGTTTAGCTTAGACTGAAAGATAGTTGCAGTTTTGTGAGTTAAGATGAGCCAAATACCTGCAAATCCACACCTTGTCCTTATTCACGGAGCATCGCATGGAGCTTGGTGCTGGTACAAGATCAGACGTCTCCTAGAAACATCTGCGTACAAGGTTACATGCTTGGACCTCAAAGGTGCTGGTATTGATACTTCCAATCCCAACACTATCCTCACTTTTCAAGACTACAACAAACCCCTCCTCGACTTCCTGGCCAACATACCGGACGACGAAAAGGTACTGGATACATATACTTTTGTGCTTTTTGCGCTTTGGTTTTGGATTTGGGCTAATTTCTCTGGCGATTACTTGCTTCGGTTAGGTGATACTGGTGGGGCATAGCGCTGGAGGTTTAAGCTTGACGGACGCGATCCACAGATTACCTAACAAAATTCATGTGGCCATATATGTTGCAGCCAACATGTTGAAACATGGGTTCTCTACAGAAGAGGATTTCAAAGATGTAATACTTAATTAGTTTCTTCATCAAGAATGAGATAGGTCATTACCCTATGGTTGGCGAATGACCAGCTGTCATGGTACATGGGTAGTAATCTTTTTTAGTTTCTGGATCTGTACGATCCAGAATAATCCACCAGGAAATGCACAATCCCCATATCAAACAGGATCCAAAAACCTAACATGACATGGGTACAAACATTTAATGGAACCTGCAATTAAGTTTTTGGCCAAATAGGTGACAGCATTGATTTTATCCAACTGTTATGACATGAATAAAATTCATAACGGGAAATTGTTCTCATCTCATCTGTCTGTGTCTTTCTTCCTTTCAAAATTTTATTTGCTCTTAAAAAGTCTTTTTCATGTATGGAATGGAGCAGGGGGATCCAGATCTATCAGCATATGGGGATGTACATGAGCTAGAGTATGGGATGGGACATGATCAACCTCCAACCAGTGTCATGATAAAGAAAGAGTTTCAGCGGGAAATTTTCTATAATATGAGTCCTGAAGAGGTGGGAGTATATTTACTGCATTAATGAGTTACGTATTGTTATTTAATTTCTGAACCCTGGACATGGCACCAACGCAGGACTCCACGTTGGCATCAATGCTTCTAAGAGCAGCACCGGTGTGGGCATTTAAAGGTGCTAAATTTTTAGGAGGAGAGGATTCCGATAAGGTCCCTCGAGTTTATATGAAGACATTGAAAGATCATGTTATCAAACAGTCCCAACAAGAGGCTATGATGAGGAGATGGCCGCCTTGTCAAACTTATGATTTGGAAAGTGACCATTCTCCATTTTTCTCTGTCCCGTCTTTGCTTTTCGATTGTATTCTCAAGGCAATTGATTCCATCAATATGTAACTGAAATTTACAATGTCTGATATTTTCTGTTTGTGTTATATCACAATTTACTTTGCCACGGTCTGAATGACTGCATTGCCTAAATAATATCTCAACAAATTACAGATTTCTGGACTTAGACTGCTATCATCTTCTACAAGTGAGAATATCAGGCATGTAGGAATGATGTGAAATTTAATTGGAAGCAAAGTGAAATCCGCTCGGTTCATCTGTGGTAGTCCTTCAACTACTTAAGTCACAGAAGTAAGGAATTGGAAATGAATCAGAAATTTGGGGAAGGGTTTGTACCAAAATGGAACATAAGTGATCTAGGAATACATCAGCTATTGTAGGAGTCGTAGACTTTTCAGTATAAGATGATGCAACTTGGACTGCTTCATGGGCTTAAAGATGAAAAAGAAGTTACTTTGGGCTTGAATTTTGGAAAAAAAACTCAAATTAATCCTCCACTTAGCACAAAATTCCTTCAATTTTTTTTACAGAATAATCTTAAACTTTTCAAAACTTGGTAGTGACCTGAAAATTTATATTTATATTATTGTCCTACAACTAGACACTTGTGTTTTCCAACTTTCCCGATTGAAGATAGTAACTAGTACCAAACATTTGAGATTGTAGATAGAAGCTGCATTTATTACCAAATGTTTATGTTCTGTAAGACTTTCTGAAGATAGAAACTTGAACCAAACACTTGCATTTTTTAAGAAGACTTTTTGACTCTTAAGCATGAACTCATTGATATGAAAGTAACAGAAAGGGAAAAAATGATGGAGAGTCAAGGAGGAGGTTGGAACTAAGGGTGGAGGAAGAGATTAGCTTTAAAGGATTAGGAAGGATTTCTTCATGACAGCGGAGTAGGGAGGAGATTCTCGTTAGTATGATGTAGCTAATTGGTCCATAGTGAGGTACATTAGCAGTTTTCTTACTCTTTAAGGTTTTCACTTTCTACTTCTACTTAAATTAGAGATTTCAATTTGTATAGAATTCACTACGATTAAATTGACAATTGAATGCACAAATAGGTATTCATGAAGACATTGGCAACTGAGGAGTGGAGGAAGACAAGATATTTGTAATAGAGGAATAGGAGGAAGACCTTCGTTACACTTCCTACAGTATATTAATTTCTAGGGTTACACTTTCTGCAGCGACACCTAATAGCCATAAATTGGTCGATAATGAGGTAAGTTTACAATTTTTCTAATTTTTAGAGTTACACTTCTTAAATAAATTGAAATTTTCAGTTTGAATAAAAGTTTATCTTAGTAATTTAGGAATTTTGCATAATTGAGATTGAATAACTTGTTACTTATTTAGTTCTTATTTTATTAAGATGTGGAATCCCATTGAAAAAAGGAAATATGTTTCACTAAAAGGGAGAAATTATAGACATAATTCATTTTAATACATTTGTGGTAGTAAATTATTAGTTGTAGGTATATATTGGTCTAGTATAATAGAGACTGCAAAATATTACTGGTATGATAAATTAGATAAAGTTTATTATAGGTAACCAAATAAACAAGAATAAGGTGGGTTGATTGAGATTATAAATGATTCAAAAACATGTGATTTTATTTATATTGTTGAAAACATGGAAGGTTGGAGGTTTATTTTGAAAGTGAGTCTAATGAAGTGGAAACATTAAAGGCAGATAATATGGATGATGTTAATGTAACGTAGATCCATTAAATGTTAAAGAAGAAGATAATCATTACAAAGAGGGAGAACTGCTTATTCTTAGGAGTAAGTAATATATATGATATAGCAAATATTAAAGAAAAAATATATTATTAAATGACAATGACGATAGTATTGTGCCTATTGAAGCTATGCATGTTGAGCATGAAGTTTTGAATAATGTGCATGATGGTGAGCTTGATGTTTTGAATGAGGAGCATGAATATGTTGCTACGAAGCGCGATGGTGTTAATATTATGTATAATGGTGTGCATATTGAGCATAATGTGTGTAATGAAGATGACGTGTCTAATGCTTCTGCTAATGATAATGTGCCTAATGCTTCTATTGATAATAATCTGCTTAATCTTCTACTGATGATAATGTGCTTGGTGAGGATATGCATGATGCTTTATTGATGATAATATGCCTAACTAGGATGTTCATAATGCTTTTACTGAAAATGATGATAGTTTGGTAATTGATCTAGAGTGTGTAAGTAAAAGAGATGATAATGATGAGCTTTAAGCTGTCAAATCAAATATAAAGAGGGGAAGTCCTAGAAAATAAATAAAGATGAGATTGTGAATAATGATGTTGACAGAAAAATGGGCATGAAGATGGCCAAGGAAAAAGGGCATGAAGGTTGCAAGCCACTACAAGGATAAGAATGAGTTACAACCAAATATCAAGGTTGTTCACCTGAAGGCTTTAATGAGGAAGGACTTAAAGGTAGATGTGAGCTCTAACACTTATAAGAGAACAAAAGCAAGTGTCATCAAAACAACGCATGAGCCTTATGTGGAAGAATTTGCTAAACATTTAAGATGCGGAGAAGAGATGAATATCAAGAACCTGGTTACGAAATGGGCAATCAGAACAAGTACTAATGATGAAGGCAAAAGAATGTTTGCAAGTTGTTATGTTTGTTTCGGTGCTTGGAAAATGGGTTATGTTGAAGGTTGTAGACTAATAATAGGACTAGATGGATGTTTCTTAAGGAAATATGTAAAGGATATTTTTTGGCTACTATTGAAAGTGATGGAAACAATCAAATATTTCCTATTGTGTAGGGTGTGGTTGATGTTGAGTATACTAAAATAAGGAAGTGGTTTTTAAAGCTTTTTGTTTCAAATCTGCAACTTGGAGATGATAGTGGCTTCACATCCATATCTGATATGCAAAATGTATATCTATATTGAATTAAATATATATCTTTATATATATGCACTTAATAAAAACTTATATTTTTTATTTATATTGTTGTTTATATTACTTATGTATGCATAAATTAGAAAATTCACGTATGTTTGTAATGTGACTGCAACAATGGTTGATAACAACTAAGCAATGGTAAGTTGGGGTTTGCAGCAAGCAAGGGTTGAATTAGCAAGAAATAATGTACAAACCCACACAAGCAACAAAACTCTAATGGACCCATAGGAAGCAATAAAACCCATATGAACTCACACAAGCAACAAAACCTATATTGGCTATGTAATGCAGGAGATAGAAGTACCTTATTCGAATGAAAACGTTGGAGATGAACTCTAGATAGAAGAGAAATCTTTATATTTACTGGAGAGAAACGGATGTTGGAGAGTACTTGATTCGTTACGGTAGAGATCGATTTTAACATATTGTTCTTTTTTAAAGCAAAATAACAAAATTACCCTTCTTTTAATTCATTAAAAAAGCCCATCACCACTAAGGCGAAAGAGTTGCACAAACAAAATCTTTCAAACAAATTAGGGTTAAAAGAGAAAGTTTTAGAAAGTTTAAGAATACTTTAACAAAAAAAGATTGCGAAATTTTATGCACCTCACACCTAAGTTGGGGAATGAAATCCTCTGTGTTAGGATATATTGTATATATCTTTTATTTAGTTTTGGCATTTTAATTGGACATATAAGATATAACTTGTGGAGTCTATCATTGTGGTAATATTGGAATTATCTTACGACTGAATGTGTTGAAAATTACTGCTGGATTTGTGAGTTTTGTAGATTGATGAAATTAAAAGGATAAGGTTGATGCATTTTTTAATTTAAGTGTGGTGAAACTGTAGCAGTGGGGCGTGCGTGAATTGTGAAGGGAGAAAACCATACGGCTAAAGTTAATCTCTCATGTGTGGGCGTTAATTGTCAAGATAAAGAAGATTGCGGTGGTGTGAGAGCTGAAAGATATATGCAACGGTGAAGAGCGTTATTCCATAGCTGAAACAAATCTCATGGGTATGTGAAAGATCGACGTTGAAGCGTGCTTGAGTGTGGTGTGTGTTAATCTTCTCCAAGTCTCTTGCTTTAATTGAGTAATTCAACTCCTACTAAGAATCAACGGCAAAAGGATATTTTATGTCAAGGTGGGATAATAAATGTTAGTATGCAATTGGTGTGTGTGCACGGCAATCAAGCAATAGGTGTGTGTGTGGCATTTAGTCCATGTGAGTGTGTGCGGCATTGAAAATATAGCTCATGTGGTTTTAGGAATTTTGGCCATCAGCTATTTAGTGGACATTAATGACATACTTGGAAAACATAGGTCAGGTTGGTTTTTGGGATTATGGCTATGAGGGATAGGAGACAACGTTGCTGAAAGTTTTGGTTAATTGAGTGCTGGAAGTTTTGGTTAATTGGTTAAGGAGATAACGTTACATCATAATTTAATTTCTGATTTTCCAGACTTGTTCTTCTTGGATCTGTACGTGAATTCTTGGCTGCATCATTCTTCATTGGCTCAACGATTATTAATTGATTTCTTTATGGGCTGCGTATACTTTGGTTGGCGAATGTGTTATCGGTGCTATTGTGGATTGTTGTTGGTGTTTATGTGAGTCAGCTTATTGGTGTTGCGACGACTTCCACATCTATTTCATTGGAGCTTAACCTTTTGGGAAGTTTTCTTTTTCTCTTGTGTATTATTATTTTGTTCTTAGTTGATTGATCACTTGAGCTGTTTATTTTTTATCTTTATTATCAAATATTGTTGAGAAAATTCTTTGTTGGCGGTCGTACTATTAGGTGTGAAAATCTTTCACGGGAAGTGAAGTTGAGAGATAGTGTCAAAGGTTGAGTGGTATCGACTCAGTAAAGCCTTGAGTAATTCTATTGTGCTTCAGTGAAAGTGATTAAGCTGGATAAGGGCCCGTAGAGGTAGACAAGGAGTACTAAACTGCGTTACCAAATTTTTGGTGTTTCTTTGTTATTTCGGTTTTGCTTGTTTTTATTTTGTTGGTACCAAATAAGTTTGCGAAAAGTTTGTAAAATAATTACCCCTTCGATTTTTCAATTGGTATCAGAGAAAGGTCACCGATTTAGAACTTGGTAACAAGTTGGTGCAGATCCTAGTTTCGCGAACATGACAATTTTTTAGATGAATCTCTTAAGGGGTAAGCAAGAAAGAAGCAAAGGATTGACACTACAGGTAGAAACTGGAAAATTTGTGAATGATGCGGAAGATGAATCAAATGAAAATGAAGACTTGGTACTACTTACACGAAATTTTGGTAAATGGCTGAAAAGAATGAAGAAGGACAGACCTAGTCTTAGACAATATGGCGGAAGTTCATCGGGTAACGATTCAAGGCAACAAGTCAAGACATAAAAGGGTGAACAGAAGGTAAGAAGAATCCAATGTCAGGAATGTCAAGGTTTTGGACACATTCAAGCCGAATATGTTAGTACTTCGAAGAAGAAAAAAGGAAAATCCTTCACGAGCGCCTGGAGTGAAAATGATTCCGATAGTGAATATGGCAGCGAAGAAGAAATCGCTAATGGCTCAGCATCAGTTGCCCTATACAACAAAAGTCCAGTTACTTGCTTAACAGTAATTGAGAAGGAAGTAACTGAAGTCGAAAAAGGGAGAAAATCAAAAAATTTCGAAAACAATTCAGCTCAAGATCCAATATCAGATTATAACAGTGATGAAAGTAGCCTAGATGATGGAAAGGAGAATATTTACGAGGCTCACAAAGTTATGTATAAAAAATGGGTGAATACATATAAAAAGAATGAAAGATTGGAAGAAGAAAATCTCTCCATGAAGAACACTATTCAGAGGCTTGAAAAGAATTTGAAGTTGGCATTAGATGAGCTTAGTAAAGCTAGAATAAAATTAGTAAGTACCGAAGAGGGATTGAGAATGTTAAATGGAGGTACTGAAAAACTAGAAAAGTTATTCGAAATTGGTAAAGTTAAAAGAGATCTTCAGGGCATTGGGTATAAGGGTGAGTGCTCTAAAGTGAATGAGAAGAAAGATAACATATCCAAATCTGTCCGAGAAGAAGAAACATCGAGAAAGAATCGAAGATTTATACCCACATGTCATTTTTGTGGAGTCATTGGACATATAAAGACAAAATGTTATTAGTTACTACAAATGATGTTTCAAAGGGGGCAAAATCGAAAGTCTAGATACTCTCCATTAAATTTGCCACAGCATTCCATGGTATCGAAGCAAGCTTGGATTAGAAAGAGTCAAGTACAATAACAAAAATGTTGTGAAGGAAAAACAAGAAAATGCCCAGATTTGCAGTTAGTTACTACTAAGGAAGTAACTGTAGAAATTGATTTGCAGTTAGTTACTGCTGAGGAAGTAACTGCACGAATTGAAGAATTTTCAATGACTTTGGATGATGAACCAACCAAAACAATGGCAGATGATTTGAACAGAGGTTTTTCATCTCGAATCTGAAGAAATCATCCAGTAGAAAATGTTATTGAAGATGTGAGTGAAAGAAGAAAAACAAGATAAAGAAAAAAGGTTTATTATCAAGAACTTACAGGTTACTTGTGTTATACATCTTCATTCGAGCCAAAGAAAAACACCAAGTTTGAAATTCTTCGAGGAGCACAGGGATAGTGTGCTTTACATTTTTTAAGTATTTTTTTGTGTTGTTAAAAAAACAAAAAAAACAAAATAGAAAAGAAAACCAAAGAAAAGATTTTTTTAGTTCTTTAGTTTTATGTTGCTATTGTCGTCTCATCTTTTTAGTAGTTTGCATTGTGACTTCTTTTCGGCTCTACCGAAGACTCTTCAGCTCTCGCATCAGTATGGATCTCTCTTAGGTATCTCTCTCTCTTTTGGGTATATCTCTCAGTGTTTTTAATGGTGGTAAATTGTCATATTGGCGTGCTTATGTTTTGTCCACTGCATTTATGGTTGATTATTATGATTATACATTTTGATACTATTTTGTCTCCACCTTACCGTAGGGTACGTACCGGGACGCCTGTAGGTCATTCTGGTACGTATCCTAAGATAAGGGAGCGCTACGTGCAATCACTATAATTTCTCCATATGGCATCACATTAATTTAAATAATAAAACATTAATTGTCAACCACAATATTTTTAAAATCAAACTCTTCCTCATTT
>JANIIA010000009.1:6781799-6799837 GCA_027478495.1 Erythroxylum alaternifolium | reverse complement strand
ACAAATGCATGAGCATGAGATGTGTTTTCCTAATTTCTCCGATTGCTCTCACGTGTATCAATTTCCCTGGTTCAACCTTTTGTCTGGAAGCGGGATGTTACTATTATATTCTTTCAAACTTCTAGACATTATTATACGATAAAAAAACAACTTTAAAAATATGCAGAGCAAAAGTAAAAAGTAAAGTAGAGGTCAATATTGTCATTAGGCAAACAACTAACTCCAAAAGCTCCTTTTATGGAGCTTTTAGAAATTCGCTTATTAGGGTTAAACAAGCTAACCAACAAGTCATTCACCAAACACAACAATAACTTTTTAAGATGATCAAAAAGGGGGCGTTTGTTTGTGTTTTTTCCCCTTTTTTATTGTGGTTTTATAAAAAATGAAACTTCCTCTTAAAACACGTTTGATTCGTTATTGCTGCATTGTGCTGTTTTCAAAAATAAAAAACCACAACTGATTCAAGGAAACAGAAAAAATACGTTTCCCTAATATATCACAACAAGTTTTCGTCTATTTTAAAACAGTTTATCTACGTCGACTTATCTTCAGCATCTTTAGGGCCCTGCTATGATTTTTTTGGTGATTGCTCTAGGTTTGTGTTTGCTTTTGTTTCTTGTTACTATACTATATCTCTATTATTATGTTCCTACGATTTCTCTATATATTTGGTATTTATGTTTGCTTTCATATCTGCTTGTTATTTTGTTTCTACGATTTCTTCACGTATCTGCTGCGTTACTTGCATTTTTGGCCTTTAGAAGATGGGAATACATCACGAAGGAATAAAGCCATGCCCCGGTGATCTTCACTTGAAAATCTTTTTCTTAAACCATTCTTCCAAGAATATCACATACCTGATTATTCTTGATGTTCTTAACTATAACGTGATCTCGACAAGCAATTTGAAGCTCGGATGCTTGAAGTTTATTCCAAATGTAGCTTTGGTTCTCCTAAAAATTGACACTTCTTTCAGGCCAAAGGTGCATCTATACCATCTAAGGAGCATACATTATCTCCATCCATTAAAAAAAATCCAGCAACTGGAATTGAGTTATGTCATAAATTGTTAACTAAAACTAGACCGATCATACATGTCTTGTTCTAAAGGCAATGATGTGTCCAGAAGCCAAAAAGAATAGTTTTTTAACAATATCTCGAAGTAGATTTAGGATTACACTTAACACTTTATTCCTTCTTTGTCTTCTAAAAAAGAGTAAAAGAAGAAAGCCTATGGAGAAGAAAGAAGGGTGAACAGTAGGGTGAGCTAAAATATTAATTTCTCTAACTAGTGAATAATGAGTAAATAATGAGGAGCGTGAAAGAGGAAGAGAAGAGAGCTTGTGAGAAGAAAGAAGAGTGAAGAGTTGGGTGGGCTAAAATATTAATTTGTCTAATTAGTGAATAGTGAGGGAATAATAATTTTACAGTTGTGCTGAAAATGAAGAATAAATTAAGGAAAATAAAAATAAAGATGTAAATTTTCAAGTAAAGTATAATATCATTTTAGTACAAATTTGAGGTGTGTTTAGAAGCAAGATGAAATTGCTAGGCAAATGTAAAGTAATTATATTATTTTTAATTAATTTATGTTTCTTTTTGTAATATGTTTTCAAGAATTATAATATGATGGACATATTTTATTGATTAGAATGACTTAATATAATTTCTAATTTATGTAATCTTATTATATACAATTAATATGTAATTTTTATTAATATTTGATTTGGATATATTTTAATTTTAGCAATTATAATAATTAATTAATTTAAAATATAATGTATTATATTCTAAATATTACACATAAGAATATAATTACATAAAAATAGAAATGTGATGATAAAACCACACATGTTTTTATTTTTAATTTTTTATTACAAATCTCAATTAAACATATTTTTAGTTTTTAATTTTTATATTACGAATCTCAATCAATTAAGTTTATGTTTTTTTAAAGAAAAAAATAAATTAAAAATAATAAACAGAAACTAAAAATAACAATAAAAAAACAGAAATAGAAATAAATGCTCGAACAACTTGCCAAAACACCTTTAGCCTGAAAAAGCGTAATAATAATAAAAGGAAAACCAACAACAATTCCCGTGGGCTTAGCTTAAGTCCTTCTGTAACCCACTCAACAAAAACCTAGCTGTAGCCAATTTAATAGACCTTACTTTATTCTCATTCGCCACTTCCATCTCTCGTTAGTCCTCCAAATATGTCATCGGAGCCCCCCGTCCCTACCGCTACCTCCGAACAAGTCACCGATGAATCTTCGAAGCCTTTAAGCAAGAAAGCAGCCAAGAAGGCGGCTGCTAAGGAGGAGAAACAGCGCCGCCGCCAGGACGACGTTACGGCCGCCGCTTCATCACTATCCATAGAAGAAGACGATCCCTTAGCCGTTAATTATGGAGACGTGCCGTTGTCGGACCTGCAGTCCAAAGAGGAACCCGATCTCAGCTTGCGGGTCCCAGTTGGCGAGCTGAGAGAGGAGTTGAAGGACAAAGTTGTGCAGATACGAGGGCGTGTTCAAACGACGCGCGCGGTTGGGAAGAACATGGCATTTGTGGTAGTGAGAGAGAAGGGATTCACCGTGCAATGCGTGGTAACTGCTCAGCCGGAGGTAGTTAGTCGGCAGATGGTGAAGTTCGTGGCTGGGTTGAACCGCGAGTCCATTATCACTGTTCAAGGCTTCATCTCTGTTCCATCTGTTGCTATTAAAGCCGCTACTCAGCAGGTGTCTATTTTCTCTCTTTTTTAATTGTTTTCTTCAATTTTGGTTGTTATACTCTGCCTTTGTTTTGCTTATTGGAGGTTGAAGTTCAAGTGAGGAAACTGTACTGCGTGAACAAAGCTTTAGCGAATCTACCTATTAATATCGAGGATGCTGCCCGAAGTGAAATTGAAATTGAAGAAGCTTTGAAGGTTAATTTCTTGACTGTTTACATTGAAATTTTGTGTTTATGTATTGGTGTTTTGATCTGGTGAGTTATGTTATGATTTTATAGGCTGGGGAACAAGCAGTACGTGTAAATCAGGATACCCGACTCAATTTCAGAGTTTTGGACATGCGTACGCCTGCTAACCAAGGGATTTTCCGCATTCAATGTCAAGTCAGCAATGTGAGGTTCTTATATGCTTGTGTTTGTTGATGGTCTTTGTTATAAAAAGTTGCGAGTTGTTTAAAGGTATTTGTGTTGAATGAGTGTTGTGGAAATTGATTAATTTTGATCCATGTATGCAGGTCTTCAGGCAATTCTTGTTATCAGAAGGATTTGTTGAAATTCACACCCCTAAGTTGATAGGGGGCAGTAGTGAAGGTGGTTCTGCCGTTTTTAAGCTGGACTACAAAGGGCAACCAGCATGCCTGGCGCAGTCACCCCAGCTTCACAAGCAGATGGCTATATGTGGTGATTTTGGGCGGGTTTTTGAAATTGGTCCTGTTTTCAGGGCTGAGGACTCCTACACTCATAGGCATTTGTGTGAGTTTACGGGTCTTGATGTGGAAATGGAGATTGAAAAACACTATTCTGAGGTAATGGTTCATTTATTTGATTTTCTTGGCACAAGCACCTGATCCATTTATCGTTGTCAGAAGTACAAATGAAGTTTATCTATGCAGGTAATGGACGTCGTGGATCGCTTGTTTGTCACCATTTTTGACACCTTGAATGACAATTGTAAGAAGGAACTTGAGGCTGTTGGAAGGCAATATCCATTTGAACCTTTGAAGGTCAGTACTTTCTATGAATCAATATTTCTGTGGAAAAGAGTTGGGAAAACACTTTCTGATCAATCAGTTTAGGACATCCAAGTGTTGAATCTTATATTATGCATTCTTGTAATTTGCAGTATCTACGAAAGACTTTACGACTTAGATTTGAAGAAGGGGTCCAAATGCTGAAGGTATAAATCTTCTCCATATTTGTATAACAATGGTCAATTGTGAGTTCAAATCAGCAATTGAGAATTAATACTGGAATATGTGAGTGCTAGAAGCAATAGGCAGGAAATATTTCTTGCACTCTCATTCTTGAGGCATCTGTTGCATAGCTATCTGAATGCAAATGCCTTCTATCTGTATATTTGCCACATTTTACTTGCGAATTTAGTTCCTTTAAGAAAGTGGACATCTTCTTTTATGGAACTTCTGTAAGCGTTCCTATATATATTCATTGTGACCAAAGGGCAAAGGTTACATTTCAACCCCTTTATTTTTGCCTTTTGCAGTTTTTATGCTTAATATTTTCTGTTTAGTTGATTTATTTTTCATCTTCATGAATCGAAGGGCTAAAAAAGTGTAGACTTTGGCTACGATGTTCCATGACCTATTTGGTACATCATGGTCTTGTGCTTTCGTATTGTTTTTTCCGGTGCATTGTGTTTCCCTTTTCTATCTTGGTTCTTGTTTCCGAAATTAGTTTGGCAGTAGTACTATTCAGTATTAAACCAACCAGTTGACACGCAAAAAGATTTAAAATATCAGACAATATAGTAAATTAACCGCCATCATTCCTTTCAAGAAGTAAATGAATTGCTGCTGATTGAAAATTTAACCCTCATAAGCTTGATAATTTGTGTACTTTTACAGGAAGCGGGAGTAGAGATTGATCCCAAGGGGGATTTGAATACAGAGTCTGAGAGGAAACTAGGCCAGCTGGTTTTGGAGAGGTATTCAATAATTCTCAATTTAGGACATTGATCATATTATCATGTACTGTTCTCTCTTCTGCATCATTTCCTACTGAACTAAAACAGTGGTTTGTAGGTATGGCACTGAGTTCTACATTCTGCATCGTTATCCATTGGCTGTCAGGCCATTCTACACAATGCCTTGCTATGATGATCCAGAGTACAGCAACTCATTTGATGTTTTTATAAGAGGTAGTAATTGATTTTGATTAGTTATTGTGGGTTACATAAATTTGTATGTTTATGGATGAATTGAACCTTCTCATGAATGCTTCTTAGTGCGTACTTACATTTTTTCTTCTTGACCCTATTCCTTCTTCGTAGCAGCAGTTAGGTCACAATATGAATAGTTTTCTTTTCTTTAATTTATGTTGATATGCTTGATTGGATAACTGATAAATTTTCTGCTCTTTAGGTGAGGAGATAATATCAGGAGCTCAACGTGTCCATGATGCAGATTTCTTGACAGAACGTGCCAAGCAATGTGAAATTGATATAAGCACGATTTCAACTTACATTGATTCCTTCAGGTACCTTTTTCTTCGTCAACATTTTCCTTGGTGTTATACTGATTCTGTCATCATCTCAAGCCTACTTGTTAGGTTGTGGTCAGTAAATATGGGATTAAGTAATATGCTTACAAAATGAATAACAAAGGCTGAGATTGACAATTTGTCTCCTTTAGAACATAACCGTAATCTAAATATGATGGAAACGTAAGGGCTCTTTTCTGAAACTTGATTCATGATTATTGTTAGTTTACGTATTGTATGTATACAAAATTTTTCTGTGAAGGCAAACACACTAAATGGCGGGGTTGAATGTCGCCTTTTAACACCTGGTTCTTCTTCTGCTGATATTAGAAATTAGGTTGTGCTGTGTATTTGTGATTGTTTCATGGAATTGAATTTTTGTGTTCGTACGATATCTGGAGGCATATTCCAGTAGATGAGCATGTTCTTACGTGCTGTTGATTTGTGTGATTGCTCTTTCTACAGATATGGTGCACCTCCGCACGGTGGGTTTGGGGTTGGATTGGAGCGTGTAGTGATGCTATTTTGTGGTCTGAATAACATTAGGAAAACATCACTTTTCCCTCGTGACCCACGTAGGATTGCTCCGTGATAAGTGATAACTTCCTTGTAATGCAATGATGCCATTTGTTTTTTCCCCTGAAACTATATTATTGTCAAAAAGGTCATAATAGATGTCTTATATTTCATGGAATATCCTAAACTTTGAATTTATTTATTTTTTACATTTTAGCTAATTCCACGCTCAATGGATGGACAAACATTTTGGTATTCTGGCAGCAAGATGGGACACATACAATTCCCTGGTCCGTCTTTTGAGTGTCGTGTGAATGGTTGTGGTCCAAACGGCAATGAGATCCGCTGTATCACTCCCGATGAAGTAGGTTCAATGGAATAGGATGCACTAGAAACCATCTTTCGCAAGGCAATTGAAAGGACCGGGCCAGACACGAGAGTAGTCGCTGCTATTGTTTACGGATTAACCAGGTTAATCAGGGTTTTAAGAAGGTAAATTAGCAGAAAGGACGTAAGGACGTTGAATTCACCAAACAAGTATGAGATATTAGAGGAATAGATGTAAATCTGTGGAACTGTGGGCTAATTAACGATTGCAATTTTGTGGAGGGGGTAGGATGCGTGTAGAAGAGGAAGGACGATTGATTGATGGGCTCAACGTCCTAGTCAAAGAATCGCAGCCATTATTGTTGATCGGAAACAAACCACGACATATAATAAGGTTTTGAATTACGATGAACCGACGGATATTTTAATTGATATTTTAAAGCCTTATCTCGTACATAAATGACCAATTTTATTAAATTAATCTTTATAATTAATTATTTTTAAATTGAGGTAAGTTATAGTTTTTTACTATAACTTAAAATTTTAATTTTACAAGTTTGAAAGCTGTTACAAGAATTAGTCTCTTAAGAGAAAGTTCCAAAGAAACCAAAACAGACTTCCCGGTCCCCCTCGTAAGACCATAACAAGCACTTGAACCAAGCGCAAAACTTTGAAAATGACATTGATGGGACTTGTCCCTTGATTGTTCAATGAGCTTAAGCTTCTAACAATCTTGTTTTAGGTGCTGAGAACTTTGACCTCTCTTGTTACCATGTACTTCTCCAATTTTGTTGAACCTGTCGCGTTTGAGTTTTCACCCTTCAAAGTCTTTAATTTTTTTTTACATTAGGTATCCCAGCTTAGCCGGATTAATCCTAAGCCTCTAAGATCTTACTCTAAAAATCTTAGAGGATGTAAATCTGGAACTCTAAGACCCCTCAGGTTCCTACGTAGCCTGTATACTTCTGCGCACAAGGAGTCGTCACATACTTGATTGGTCAACTTCTGATTGATCGCTGGCTCCCTATTTAGCATCAGGTTCCCAGCAGCCTCAGGTTCCCTAATAGCTTCAACATTATTGGAAGAGGATGCCCCTTTTAAGTTCAGTTATGCTATTTCTGAAGAGTGATTACTGACCTTACTGTTACAGGAGTATTAGGCTTGATTGAATATTTACCTTTTCAATTCCTACCCTTTACTTATCTTTAAAAGGCATGAGATCGTTTGTGCCATCAAGCCATTTTCCTTCAATCACAAATGACACAGGAATGGCACAGGTTTGATGGCTTAGAAGATCTTCTCCCTCTTTAAACATCATAGTTTGAAATTCGAAGGACCAAACAGTATAAAAGGAATGTCAAATGTGAATAGTGTTATAGTTGAGAAGCTACAGTGATGGCCTAACCCTCCCCAATGCAGAAATCGGCTATGAATACGGAGTCGAACAAATAATGGTTAGTATAATTTCAACTCAAGAAATTATTATAAGCAATGAATTTAGAAAACCTACCTCCTTAAACCACTCCACCACTTTCTCTCTCGGGACAAAATTGACTTCTGATGACTTTGTTTTTGGTTCTTCTCTTATAACCTATCACTTCTCTGTGAGTCATCAAATTTTCAACCCCAACTCCGAAATCTTTATTGGTGAACGGAAATAGCCGAAAAAAGACAAAAGAAGACGTGTTGCGCAGCACCTAGCCTTTTCTTTTTTATAATAAATAAAATTTAAGTTTATATTAAAAAATTAATTTTACGTAATAATTTGTAAAATATAAAATTTATTAAATTACTTAACGAATCTCAAATTAATTTTATTTATAAACTAATGTGTTTTTTATTAATAATAATTTTAAAATATTTATGTGAGTTGCTATACAAAACATAATTTGATATTTATAAAGTTGTTTGATTTCGTTTATATTTATATTTTGATTATTAATTTTTATAATTTTCAATTACAAACAAAGTTTTCAGTTATTTTATAAAAAATAATGTTTATTTATTAGATATATTTTAAAATCATGTTAAATAAATATTTTAAAATATTAAAATTTTTAAATATATTTAAGTTTAAATTAATGATTAAAATTTAAGTACTTTGAATGATTGAAATATATTAATAAAAATTATTATTATTAGTAGTCAATATTATATAAATAAACAATATTTAATAAAAACAAAAATATTTTATGATTTTCATAAATTATGATAATTACAAAAATAAAACTAAAAAATATAAATCGAAAATTTAACCAAATATATCTTTTACTAAATTAAAAAACTCAAATAAAAATAAACAGGCCATAGGTAGACTGCTCTTTTATTTATTATTTACCATTAAAGTAACTGCAGTTGATTTAAAAAGTTCAGTTAGTAATTAGTAGACTGCTCACACTTATAGCCTGATACACTACAAGTAAGCTCAGTACTATTAGGTTGTCATTTAACGACGGCAATCACTGTTGACTGTCGAGGAAGCCATAGCCACCCTTCTTTAAGATTGCATTATTATTATTGTAGGGCCGCTTGTAGCCTGTTAGCCTTTAACATAACATTTTCTCTTTTGTTAATTGAAGGAGTGCTTTTTAAAGTGTATTATTAGTGGATAATCGATTGATGTCCTAACGAAGCTATGGACCCCGCAAAAGTACAGCAAACTACAAAAATCATGTTGTTCAAATATAATTAATCCAGTGAAATGTTATACAGATTAACAAGTTTTATAATATTATCGTCTCCATGCAAAATAGGAAGGAGAATCGTTTCACAAAGGACTGAAACTTGCTATTATTACAAGTGTAACATCTTGATGGATTTTATTCGCATACACCTAACTTTCTTGGTGGCCAGCTTCAAAGAGTTCTGGAAACAATTATTTAAAGGTCGTATATAGAGTCGAGTGTAGTCGAATCCCATATGTTATGTGGAGAAAATGTCACATTCTAAGAACAAAATGTTGAGGGATCTTTCTGCAAAGCCAACAATTAGTAAGAAGTATAAAAATAAGTAGATGAAATGGGAAAAGGGTCACGAGAAAATGTATTAAAATGTATGATAATCCCTAGTTTTATTATTTTCATTTTACTGGAATTTAAAATTGTGCATGTGTATTACACTATAAGCTTCACCTTCACCGTGTTTCACAAGAAAATGCAACGTTTTGGTGCAAATTAAGTATTTCACTCATGATATTTCCAAATCAGATTTCGATGTATCTTTTTAATGTTTCGTCCCTAGTTGTTGTTATGTCTTCTTCTACTGACCATTAGTTCAGATGATACGAAGCAAGGAGGTATGACCAAGTCGTAGATAATAGTCGGATATGAACAAGGTTACATATGGATTGGTGCCCTACTTAGAAGTTGGAAAAGCATTATGTCCAATTTCCACCAAGTGAAGAGAGTTTAAATTTATATATAATTGAATGAGACCGACCAGTACCACAGCACAAAAGCCTGTTGATACTATTTATTAATAAATATTTATTCAAAGGGAGCTTTGTAATGTAATGTGGCGCTTAGTAGTAAGTATCGTATCCGTTAGGTCACCAACCTTGGGCCCTACCATATCTTTCCAAAGCCCACTTTGAAACACTAAAGTGGACATTGCCTCTTCTACTTAGCCGCCGGTAGCACTCAAGTACCCTCCAACTATTTTCTTCATGCAAATCCCTATTTCCTTCACTCTAGTTCACAAGCCCTCCATATAAAGAGACTATTTTTTGTTTTTACTCGGATTCATTACAAAGAGGTAACATTGAGATATATATGTATTCACATATATTATTTTATGGAGAGACAGATGGGGCATTCTTTATTATCAGCCATAACTCACTTCCCCCTCTGCACCACTACTATTAACGCTTAGCTTAGGTACATCAATTATGTTGGTTTAGCCGCCCCCTATTCCTGTTTGTTTGGGCTAAAGGTGTTGCGTTTTATCTCTCTCTGTTTTAGCTTAGCTACATACTTTTCCTTATTTGATACTGGCAAAACGGCAGCTTTTTTAGTTTGCATTAAATATTTTGAATAAATTAATAACTTATATTATAAATTAAAGTAAGAAGTAAATCAACCTTAATTCAAAGGATAATGACTTAGGAGTCAAAACCACCCCTTTCAAAACGACACTTGTCTAACGTTGAAAGCCAACAAATGAAATGATTACAAAGTGAAGGAGCATAGAAATGGTAAGGAAGGCTGAAGAAGCCTTGTCTCACTAGGAAGATTCAAAGAATCAGACGTTATAACCTAGTAACCTTCACCAAGACAAATACAAAATGGTCTTCCTCTTCCCAATTTAAAAGAGAGGGAAATTCATGTATCCCTGGAATTATGGATTGAGACCATTGCTGGGACGAACAGGATTATGTTTATGTAACCATCAAAATTATAATTTCTAAAATTAATATCATTACAAATCCGAAACACAATTCTCTGGCAAAGACAAAAATTTATATCCCCCCTCACAATAGTAATTTCTTAATCTTACACTCCTCGAAATGATAATTGGCCTAAGCTTACACAAAAGTACAATTACATTTGGCCCACATACTTACATAATGCAATACCTTAGGACCAATTCTACTAACTTGATGCTTCACATCTAAATCACAATACAGGTAGACTGGAGACTTGGTCATTGGCAGGAAAGAAAGAGATAATTCGTTAAGATTTTTGCTGCGATTCAGGAAATAACGTCAACCAAAAAGTCTTCAAGGTCAACGAATTTCTCGTCCTGAAACCAACGCTTACCCGACAACATTATGTCGTCGGCCACGCTCAACGGAAACTCTATCTGGAACCCAAAAGCGTCCACGTCGCCGTATCCCAACCCTTCGAACGCCGTCGACTCTTCGCCGTATCCCAAAACTGACGTTGGAGATGACACCACAACGCTTCCTGATTCACATGAACAGTACTCGTCGTAATCCTTCTGATGATCACCTCCCACCACGCAGGTTGTTTCAACAACCGCCGCTTTGACCGGGTTTGGGAAGTTGGTCACGGCGTCTGCTCCTTTTAGTTTCACTGCTGCTCTGTCGTACACGCTCGCTGCTTCTTCTGCAGTGTCGAAAGTCCCTAACCAGACCCGCTTTCCTCTGTTCGGGTCTCGGATCTCTGCTGCCCACCTGCCCCATGGCCTTTGTCTGACACCTCTGAATTTCTTCCGGCGCGTAGAGGATGTTAAAGATGGTGTCTTTTTAACGTTTAGTGGTGGCTTTGATGGGAAAATTTTCGTCTTTAGTACTGGTGGTGGATCTAAGCTTATTTTTCTGACGTGCCTCTTCAGTCTCTTGACTCGCTTGTTCTGCTGGTTTAGTCGTAGTTGTTCATCTTCGTCGCTGGAGGAGTCGTCAGTAGCGTCAGGGTCAGTAAAGATGATTCTAACGACTCTGGGTTGCGTCTCTGGGTACGAAAGCTTCTTGGTGGTGGCGGCGGCGGTGGTGATGAGGACACGCTCATGATTATCAATGAATTTGACTTTAGATGGTCCGGGCATGATTGGTTTGGAAAATAACATACAGAGCAAAACAAAGCAGATCTAAGATTATATCAGTACACGGGATTGATCAAGACATGAGGTGGTTGTAAATTTGGACAAAAAATTCACCAGAGAAACGGAAGGAGATAAGTAGTTATAGCAAGAGAGAAACAAACGAAAGTAAAAGGTTTGAAGAGTGGAGCAAGCAAGTGTAGTAAGTACTATAGTAGTTGGGAGTATTCTGTATGATTCACGAGTGACCTATGATTGTGCAGTTGGCTGAGACCAGGAAGGTGGGATTTTGGCGGGAAATTAGGCAGGGAAGAGACCGAAGATGTTACAGACCTTGGCTTGATAAGATTTGTGTTTATGGTGTCAGGGAAGGAGAGAGGGGTTTTAGTATTAGTTATTAGAACAAAGTGGGAAGAACTGAAGAACTAAGGAGCAAGTGGGTGAGTAGATATGGTGTTTATGCGTGTGTCTATATATATTTATAGTGCACGGACACGAAAATCTTACGAAAGCAAAGAAGAAAAATGCTTAAAACACATATGCATATACAAGGATGACTTGCCGTGGTATATGGGGCCATGTCGGTACTCGGACCACAACAACAGTAAAATCTCCACTCGGGACCCTTCTTCCGCCTCTTCTTGTTCAGTATTAAAGAGGTATTGAGTTACCGGCTGCCTCTCTTTGACATGTCCAACCCACCCTCTACAAATACAGTATTCGTTTACTGACGTCAGTTTTCTTTAACTATATATCTGAACCTACAATCTTCTATCTGTTTCCTACTATGAGGTGCATCTAATCTCGTTTCATTCATTATGACGTTTGTCCATTATCTTCTAGTTGGGAAAGTATGGTATGATATGGAAAATGACCCCTCGTGGTTAAAGTTGGTTACTTCCTCATCTTACTCCGAGCAAGCCCCAAATGGATGTTTCATTGTGGTAATTTATCGCGGTTATAGATATATTATATGCATTTGTATTTGTATCATATGAATGTACTCACCCGTAATTATACCATCGTTTTCAATGTTTTAAAAATTAGACTGGATGAAGCAAAAAATTTAAGGTTTGAAAAATTTAACTAGTATCAGACGGTTATAAAATTAGATAAAGATTAAATTAAATTAAAAAGAATTAAAAATTTAATTAAAAAATTATTAAATAAATGCATTAAATGTTAAAAATTGACAATGACTTAAGAATGCTTTGGTAAAAATAAAAAACAAAGAATAATTAGTGTGTATAACTGCAGAGGCATGCGGATGATTGAGGATATGATAACTACAAAGTTGAATTAGAACTCTGAAATAGAAAAGAATGAAAAGGCCTCATGATTTAACACCTGCGCTCGTCCGACACATAAACACACCAAACACTCATCACAGTAAAGAAACGTGGGTGAAACTTAGTTGCCTTTTATCTGCTTCTCCAATTCTCTGTTTTATGTCTTTTTTTGCGGTGGTCCTTCCTTAGTCTAATCAAGGCACAGATATGAAACCACGGTTACATTGGGTAATGTCTAACAGATCAAACGTGTAACAAGATCCATCTTAAGATACGGTCAAATTATCTATTTTATTAAATTTTATTTAGAAATTTATAAAATTTATATAAATATGTAAATTAGAATTAATAAAATATAATAAAAATATCATAATCGAAACAAAAGAGTTAATCCCAAGTTTAATTAGGACTCGTTACACTACACCAAAGTCACCAAACCCATTTCTCATTTACACATTTTTATAAACTGATGTAAAGAAAATAGCTCTACAAGCAGGCAAACCACATGCATCCACATCAAGTTGGCTGCTGGTGTCCCATACATCTATGATTTAGCTTCACTGAGTAATTGAGCAATCCTTGCTCTTATTGAGTACTTCAAGCCTCTCTCTTTCCAATTTGTTCGGGTCGCTTTTGCATGCCTACACATTCTACTTCTGTTTCTTTTTTCATCTGTGAAAAATTATATAGCAAAGAGACACATGCTTTCTGGATTAGTACTGGAGGCCTTAGCCATAATTAGTTTAGCCCTTACTCGTGTCTACGTGCTTGCCACATAAAAACTTACACCAGCCGATATTTTTGGAGTCACAGTGGACATATGACTCAACGCCATAACTCTGCAACAGTGAGCAACATTGACATAGATATTTTCTTTCTTTGAATGAACCATCAAATGTCCATCATTGACTAATTTATGCCTTTAACATATTAAGCAAATCTTGAAGCCAAGTGAACTCCTTTTTCATTCACTCCACCAAACTCAAGCTTACAATTATCTGCTGTTTTCCAATCACAAGTGCAGGATCAGATTAGATGGAAAAAGGGATAGAGAGACTTAATTTCCAAAATGGGATTTTTTTTTCTTTTTTGTTTTTGTTTTGTTGAAGTAGGCGTAGCATTCACTAGCGTCAGTTTTAGGGCCGCTCTGTATCGCATCACTATCACTTGTACATAGACATTTTACTATGCCAAAATCTTCATGATTTGTAACTCATTCAGCTCTTTGAATATATAATTACAGTAACGAACCTTCTATGTAGAATGTAGACAAATGAAGCATAAACATATGATAAAAATTATTAAATAAAATAATCCACTCAGTTGAATAAGTGAAGACGTTGAAAGTTGGGTTGGATATAATGTGGCTTCAAGAGGAAGCAATTAGGCAAAGGCCAAGGAAAGTCGCATGTGTTAGCAAATCATGTAGTAGAGTTGGAGGGGAGATGAAAGTGGTCACCCCCCTATAATCCATCATTGCTTGTTTACTAAGCGATATGGATAATTATAATTTACTCAAAAAAGTTCATTTCGAGTTGTTAGAATCTACTCAGAAGCTGAATCATCAGCGATCTTCCTTTTTAGTTGTGATTTGCTCTTCTTCAACTGAATAGCAACCTCCTCCAAATTTGCAGAACTAGCTTCATTATTGACCTTTTCTTTATTTTCTCAAACACTTCTGTCCCCAAGACTTCGTGGTGCCTTCGTTCCTTTTTTTGATCTTCATCCAACAATGCTTTGAATGTCCTTTACTTCTGTTGGGCAGATGCACATTCACACTCGTACTAGTGTTTCTCAACATCAACTACAATTATTCTGGAAAGCATATTTATAGGATTTATAATGAAATAATTAATTAGCTTAGCAGTTATATTGTTGTTTTTACCAAAAAAAAAATGGAGGATTTATACCTTGCTAATCTAATCTCACTTTCAAAGATGCGATTTTTTTCAAGTTCTGTTCAATCTACCATTTGTTTTGCTCCTGTATCAGGCAAGAGATTTTTATTTTGTCTGATGACCTTGCTTCCGTGGAGTTTTTTTTTTTTTGGGAAGAAAGTAACATTGCTCCCGTGGATCTTAATACGTGTCCTTCAGAGTTACCGTCACTACCCGATTTCTAATAGAACTCTTATCCTTTACCAGTTAAGTGACAACAGTGTTTAGGAAAAAATCACTTGTAGGAACTACCGGGCTTCGTTAGTCGTCTTAATCATGATATGTCTGGAAATTCAATAAATTCTTTGATTAAATGGAGCGCTGTGATACAGCCACGAGATTTAGATGATACATCACTGCTTAAATGGCTGGCCGGCAATTGACGTATCAACTTCTCAGAATCTGGCATGTGACATAAATCAATCTAATACTTGATGATTCACGCACTATAATTACCGAGAAAATAATGAGGACCTGATCGTTACATATGCAGCCTACCATAACCAATGCAAGCCGCATATGGGTCATTGTCAGTGACTCAAATAACCGAAACCTTACGTTAAGAATCCCCATGCATCAATCTTGTGAAGAATACATTCATACGCATTGAGTCAATGACTTCTCAACCAATAGTAAATGCTACAACCAGAAAGCAAGCAAGCATTCTGTTAGCAGAAAAATAAGATAACAGTACATTACAGTTCATTCTCCTTTCTAAAATGTTATTCCAAGAAGTATTGACAGACTAATGGAGGCGGCCTTCAACTTCAAGTCCAAAACAAAAACACCAGAAAGGAAACAGCACATTTGAACGCTTCTATAACTTTACCTAACCAATACCAGAGGATAAGAAAATCTTTTTCCTTTGTGTGAATGGATGCTTTGGATCAACCCATGGCATACTTCTGAGTCCAGCTGCGGGCAGTGGTCTCATACTTGGTCCTG
This sequence comes from Erythroxylum alaternifolium, assembly GCA_027478495.1. Lineage (NCBI taxonomy): Eukaryota > Viridiplantae > Streptophyta > Magnoliopsida > Malpighiales > Erythroxylaceae > Erythroxylum > Erythroxylum alaternifolium. The sequence continues at coordinate 6,784,099 of JANIIA010000009.1, read as the reverse complement.
TCGGTCTTGTACATGTGAGCAATTTCCGGCACAAGTGGATCGTCTGGATTTGGGTCAGTCAATAGAGAACATATGGACAAGAGCACCTAGAATTCAAGTAGGAAGTGTTATTACGAGAGATTCCCAAGAGAATAAATCAGTTTTCAGCAACTTTTGACATTGAATAAGGTATAATAATGTCACAGCCTGTTAAAAAACTGACAAGAATGTTCAAAGGTTAAGAAATTTTCAAAGACAAAAAAACAGCCAAATCCTTCTTATTGTTAAGTTTCAAAATAGATGCAGAAATTCAACCTCACTATCTGAAGTACTTATTTGACCAAGTAACTAACAAGAGTTATGTTTCTTGTGTAAATAACTGAATGCAAAGAAGACCAGGATAGAAGGCCAATAATTACTTCCAACTCTTCCTGACAAACAGCACTACAGATGAGAAGTCGAAGGAGCCAAGTGGTTAAGCTTTCAGTTTGCTTAACATACATTTACCGGGGGAGAAGCAGAGGGAGTGGCGGCCCTCGTTGTTATCGACTATGTAGTTATTCCCGGGAGTGGGAAAACAATATTATTGTTTTCTATCCCCTCCCTCAACCTAATCCTTTTTATAAGGCCTATCAAAAGGCATAAAACGATAGATAGAGATTCCGATAGGTAGATTTACATAGAGAAGTTTTTATGTGCCCGGTTCCCCGGACAATATGAATTGTACCACCTGTCCTTTTTCCATGACAAGAGTAACCTTTTAGTAATGCCCATTGACACTGTCTGGAAGTTTAACAGAAAATTGAGGGACTGACAAGTTTGTGCAACTCTTAACAAAACTTTTCCAAGGCGCATCAGATAATTGCACTCTTGGTCACATATTGGTCTTCCCAAAGCACTGACATAACTAAGTAATCTTATTAACTTATACAACAGCTACAATGCCATAATTTAGCTGAAATTATCCACATGAATAAAATATGGGGATAATGTTCCCTCCCAGTTCCTATAGGGCTTCCCCACCAGCCCTTTATACCTTAGATAGGAAACTTGATTGCCATTGTATAATTTTAGGCATATAGTAATGATAAAGAATGAAGCACACAGAAGCAGATCGTCAATGAAAAGCAGACTTGTTATACAACAAATGACTAGAACTGTAATTTGCACGAGTAAACAAGTCAATTTTAACGTACAGACTTCTAGTTGTTATCAAGTGCAGTCATTTCAATGATGTTTAGAGAAGGAAAATCAAAGCAAACCTTGGAAATAGTCAAAGCTGGGCTCCATTGTTCTTTGAGAATATCCAAACATATGCTACCGTTGCTATTAATATTTGGATGGAAGACTTTTGTTCTGAATGCAACCTGGTTTGCACATCCAATCAATATGTAAAAACTTCTAAAACAAAGAAACACAGAGTAGTCAAAAAAGAAGAAACGGAGATGTGTTTTCACTATATACACCAGAATGAGTGACAAGTAAACTACATGAAAAAGCAAAACAACTTTCAATTGGATGAACAAAATTTTGAACAAGCTACAAATATGGAGAAGAATGAAAACTATAAAGCTAAAAAGAAAATTGTACTAGAAGCATGATACACCAAGATGTTGCACTCTATGGAATTGCAAAGAAACATGTATCATAGTTTTCTATCAAGTCTTTCACCGAGAACTGGTAATACACCAAAACAAAATCAAAATGCTTTTGTCGAATGATTGAATAAGATTTCCATATAAATCACGTTGGAATATTTATTGTATGTTCCGATCCAATCTTTCTCACTCTCTTTCATTAGTTTCATTGTAAACCCCTGTTGTCTCTTTGTACCATATTAGGAAACTCATACCCAGAAGAAAAAGATTACCATGATATACAAGACTCACAAATATAACTATGACACATAATACTTCATCACATTTCATTGCCATGTGATGCCATCAGCTATTCCTCTTAATGCCACGACGCAACTTGATAAACAACATTAAAATCACACATATAAATTAGCATGCATAAAATCCATGAGTACCTTGGGAGGCTTAAAGGGGTAATCAGGAGGGAAGTGAATAGAAACCAAAAAGACACCTCCAGCATATGGGCTATCTGCAGGTCCCATGATTGTTGCTTGCCAATGAAACATATCCTCGGCAACCGGGCCTAACGATAAATTATAATTAGCCCGCATAGATTCAACGTAAACATAAAAAGGAATCTCATAAAATCAAAAAAATCTAAAGATCCTTGAAGAATACCGGCACTGCAAGAGGTTGGAGGATCTTTCTGCAAATCTTTGAGCTCCTTCAAGATGCGTTTGGAAG
>JANIIA010000009.1:6768959-6781788 GCA_027478495.1 Erythroxylum alaternifolium | reverse complement strand
AATATCTGAAATTCAAATCACCTAAAACACAACGCGTAAGGAACAAACACCCCAAAACCAACTTACCAAATACACGCCATAATCCATAAGAGTACGAAAGGGAAGCATACAAGACCAGAGAAACAAACCTAGAATCGCCAATCGAGAGAGAGAATAGGAGAAGAAGCCAAAACTTAAGTTATACTTGTGATTAAATAGCGAAAGAGCGACGGCGGATGGGAAGAAAGATGCAGGGAGGGGCTTCTGTTTCTAGAATTTTCCTTTCTCTATTTTCTGCTTCTTCGCGTAAGATCAACGTCCCACTTTTCCCCTTTTTTACTTTCCTTTTTAGTAAATCCTTTTAAATAATGAATATAAAACAATTAATTTCCTCTTATCCGTGACATGTAAAACAATTAATTTCCCTTTTAAAGGGCCAGTGTTACTATAAAACTATATTAGTTGTCAAATAATTATTAACATCTCAATAATTGTATACTTTTTGACTTCAAATTAAAGTTTGTTGTCAAAGTATACAGAACTGCACCAAATATCAACCAATCCCACGGTCTTATCTTATCCACATTAACCAAACAGTGGGTCCAATTATTTATTTATAGTTTTATAAGTTGTATTCAAATTGACTTTGACTTGTTCAGGGAAGATGAATGACGAATGCCGTGAGGAGCGAGTTCTTGATTGAAGAGAATTGATTCATTGGTAATATTTGAATTGGATACAACAATAAATGAATGCATGCTCACGAGTAACCAGAAAAGAGAAAAAAGCAAACATAGAATTACATGTCTAGAAAAGAATGTGGCTCGGAATAATTCTGGAACTTGACAAATTCACACGCTCAGCCTTGCGATTATCAAGTAAGGTTCCATTAATTTTTGCAAAACCCTTAATGGCCTGAAGAAATTTTCAATCTTTAATCTTGCAAGTTAATAAAGGTAATGACTTTGGCAAATCAATCAGGGTGTCTGCATGTTTGAATCCTTTGATTTGTTCTCTTCAGAAGATGGCCGGTTCTCTGAGTCAGATTGCCGGATTTCTTCAATCATTCTAACAACTTCTTCCATGTTTGGTCGCATGTCCGGCACCTTTGCTACACAGGCCATACCAATTTGTAGCATCTGCACCATTTCTTCTTCTATGTTTTGGTATTTCATCAGTTCGACATCGAAGACTTCAGCTGTCCACTCCTCCCTTACTACCGACTGCACCCATCTAGGAAGATCAACCATGTCGTCACGGCCTGGTGACTGGAGCGGAGCTTTGCCTGTTAGCATCTCCAGCACGAGGACACCAAAGCTGTAAACATCAGATTTGTGCGTGTGTTTACGGGTTTCAATCACCTCAGGAGAACGATAGCCAGCATTTCTAGATGGAGTTACTGGGACATTCATGAGTGGAGTCAGACCAAAGTCAGCAATGCATCCGTCATGCTCTTGGCTAATGAGAACATTTGAGGACTTGATATTTCCATGAGTGAACTTTGGCCCGCCAAGAGAATGAAGGTGAGAAATTCCCCTTGCAGTGCCAAGTATGATCTTTAATCTCGAGTCCCAATCTAATGTAGTCCTTCCAGAGCTTCTGCTTCCTGTTGTAATATTACAAATATATAGGATTCAAGTGTATAATTGTCCGTACAATCAACAACAAAGTGAAGTTGTAGCAAAGATAGGTCTTAACTTAGCCTTAGGGAGGGTCTCTTCGCATGATAAGTAACAGTTGGGTGGTAATAAGAAAAAGGATAGGACTAGTTAGGCTAATGCTGTTGCTCAACAGATGATGATTACTTTAAACCTGTATTTAGATTTTAGATAGTTGTCTTGTAAACAGGGCAAAGAAACAAAAAACACTAGTGATCAATGCTGTTCTTTGCAATAATACAGAGATGCCTATTCATATTCATACACGTGCAGAAGATCATTGACAGAAAAAAGAATAGAACAATTTGAATTGAAGGATTAGCACTGTTTAGCGGAGGGATCATCAAAAATGAGTGAATGTCATCAACAAAATAAAAACTTGTGATAAGTATCCTTCAGCTTATAGGAAACGTTTAAGAAAAGTTGCTGAGTGTTAAAACATACCATGTAAAAGAGTTGATAAGCTGCCAGCCGTTATGTAGTCATATACCAGAAGCTTCTCATCCTTTGAGTAATAGTAAGCACGGAGTGGAACAACATTGGGGTGCTGTCCAACTCTTCCCACCATCTCCATCTGTTGTTCAAAGTCCCTCTTTCCTACGACCACTTCTCTCAACCTTTTCACCACCACAGTTGTTGACTCCTCCAACACAGCCTTGTATGCAGTGCCATAACTCCCCTTTCCTAACACTTCAGCTGAAGCCCTTAACAGATCCTCAAGATCAAAATTATAAGAGCAACCTTCAAAGAACACCAGCTTGTTTTTCTCAGGTTCTTGCACCCCACTGCCAAAATCCTCTTTGGGCTTCTCCCCCCTACCACTGCTCACAGCCTTCCCTTTCAACACGCCAGTGCCTCCATTGTCTTTTTTCTTAAGGCAGCAACACAAGATAATTAAAGCAATTAGAAACAGCACTGCAGATCCTCCTACTGCAATGGCAATGATAGCTCCTGTTGTCAGTTTCACTTTTGAGCTTTTCTTTCTGGGAATTCGGGGTGGGGGAGAGAGAGGAGGAGTTGGAGAAGGTGGGGGAGGGATGATGGAGCAAGGACTAAGAGGTGGTCCACACAATAGAGAGTTTCCAATGAAGGACGAATTAGGGAATTGTTGAAGAGATGGTGGAATGGAGCCATTAAGGTGGTTATAGCTTAAATTTAAGCGCTTGATTGTTGTGTTGTTGATATCTGGTATGGGGCCTGAAAGACTGTTGTTCTGAAGATACAGTGCAGTGAGACTAGATAAATTAGTTATTGCTTGAGGAATACCACCTGTGAACGAATTGAATGAGAGGTCAATTACATTGAGCTGTGGGGAAAAGGAGGTAGGTACGCCACCAGAAAAGTTATTATGTTGGAGGAAGAGACGTTGGAGTGATGGAAGAGAGGTGATATCAGAAGGCAGATTGCCATTAAGAAGATTGGAGCGGAGGCTGAGAACCGTAAGGGCATCCAGTTTACCAAGTGTGTTGGTTGGGATATGACCCACAAATCCCACTCCAGGAAGCCGGAGTTCAAGCACGCGAGTGTTATTTGCATTGCAGGTAATACCCACCCAGGACTTGCATACTGAGGAAGTGGAATTCCAGTTGAGCTTTCGATGATGTGGTACAACAGTTGCAAAGTTGAGAAGGGCTTGAGTATCGGCCTTCAGGTCAGCAGTAGAAAGAGGAAGAAGAGTAACCAGGACAAAGAAGAAATAGAAAAGTGACGGCAGGATGAACTTCATGGAGAGTTGATTCACACAGGGTACAACAATATTGAACTCCTGCAGACCTTGAAATTTCCTGATTTAAATTGAAACCACACAACAACATTAGAAGCCTTTAGAGAATGCATATATGCAAATCCTAGGAAGAAAACAGGACATGCAAATTCCTTTGGATTAAAAGCCATACTGCAGCAAGGACAACATCAAAGTCACAAGTCCTTAGTTGTAAAGCAAGGATCCGTTTGGAAGGAGCCCACTAGTTTTCTGTGTTCAGCAGGTGTTGAAAAAAGGAACCCCTCAGAGTTCTAGTTCCACGACGGATTATCAATCTAGGTTCAGGACACGTAGAGAAACGAGAACCTTGTAACATAGGGTAAGTAGGTGATCTAACTTTACAATTTTGGATTTAATGCAACACCTAACTTTGCCGTTAGAAGTAGGACATATTTCATCTGCAAGATCAAATACTAAATGCAGAGGTCTGAGGGTATAGAAGTCTACACCAGCTGTGCAATCAATTTATTTGTGAAGAGGACAGAATGTTAGTTAGGTTTACATTCTTGTCTACGAAGAAATCATGAAAGGCACAAATTGTTAACTAGAAAGACTCCCGATTTAACTTCCCAAATTAAGCTTTCCCGGGGAGAAAAGTTAAGGTCATTTTCCTCTTTATTTATTCCCAACATCCAGAGTAATGCTCCAAAAAGTACATTACCCAAAAGCAGGCAAAAGACATTAGAGAACGAATAAAGCAAGAGGGGGGAAAAAAAGGAAGAAGAAGAAGAATACTTTTCCTTTCTACCGTATTCTAAGACTTCTGTATGAAATGTTCATTGTCAATGATGTTAGCCAGAGAGCATTGGGTTCAATACCGAACAGAGAAAACAAGAAAGTAAATAGCAAATGAAAAGGTAATGCGGGGCATGTCTTGGCTCATCACAGAGTACCAATAAAGTGACTCACGCTTTACATGCTAATCACTTCAACAACACATAGGAGAATCCGAGGACTGGTGAAATAGGAAGTTGATCTTTTTGCATTTATAAATCTCACGGTGAGTTACTAACATTGTCCGGATTTAAGAGCCTTTACTCGTTTAACTCCAATTTCTTAACCTTCATAAACGCCATTGACAATGAAAAGTTGACCAAAGGAACAAAGACTGGACAAAAACGAATAAAGTTGTCAGATTTTCAGATTATGTAACGGGCAAGTTAAATGAACAGCAGCTGGAACTGTTCAACTAAACCAAAAGTACACTAATCAACCAGGGAATTGGGAATAGATGCGAAAATAAAAGAAGCAAAAATTACAAACTTGCAAGACCCACAAAACATCTCGAGATCCCGAAAAAAAGAAAACTAGTTCAAGAAACGCCGACAGAAGCTTGAAATTTGTTGATTTCAAAGGAAACAAGCAAATTCAAATGCTTCAGCTCTCTCAGAATCAATAACTTTTAGATTGGAAGGTGTCAACAAAAATGAGACAGATCTAGAGGCTTGAAGAAGCACAAAAGAACTTGTAGGCTGCTAAAACTGTCAACCATCTAAAACCTCCAGTTAAAGGGCAGAGTTGCAAACCTGGAAGCATGTAGGACTCTGTCATCTAGTAATGCTCTACGATATATAAACCTGGACACAGCAGCTCCATTTTCCGGCAGTCAAAAGGCAAGCGCCGTCGAAGCCACAACGGACGAAAAAGAAGACTCTTTATTACAAGGACAGCATCAGATCCAGGAAAAAGTCGAAACGTGGAATCTTGAGAGCACTGGTGATGAGGAACATAAGAATTCACGAACTCTGAGAGGTGAATGTTTGTGTACGACTTCTGAGATGTATCTTGCAGAGTATGCTCATCATTAGCAGCATTTAAAACTTCTTAGGTCAAACACCCAACAAAGAGGAAAGGCAGTAAAAGATGGTGAGCAAGTGCGTAATTTATGAGATGGGCGGGTGAAGTCGCGCGTTAAAGAGTGAAAAAGAAGACAGAGCTTTCTGGTTTTTGGTAGGCTTAAACGAAACAGAGAGAAAGAGAGCAGCACAGTTGTAAATTTGTGCGATGAGGGTTAGAGAGAGAAGGGGCACAGAAGGCGTGAAAGAGAGAGACAGATCAACTCCACCTTCGCTACTGACTCTGAGCAGATTAAGGGAAAGACGTTTTCTTTAATCACTACGAAGCATCGCTGTGTTATGTTTCGTCTGTTTTGGGGTTCATCTCGCCAAATTTACTGTTTTGCCACTACACGTTCTAGTTTTTGGAGTTTGGCAAGTCGCACGTTCCGCAAATCCAGACAACAATCAGTGGGAAGTCGACATATTTGCTTATGTCTCCTTCCTATGATAAAGAACATAGAATTACTTCGTCAAATTTTAAAAATAAATTCCCTTTAATTTTATTTTTAAACTCAATTGTGATTTAAATTCACAAATCTTAATTAAATTAAATTTATTTATTTATTATGGATTAGATTTACACTAAATTGTTATTCTTATTTAATAGACAATAAAAATAAACATGTTCCTTGGAAAAAAAATAAAAAACAAAGATATATGAATATTTTAAAGAAAGACACTTGTTATCGTTGGAGGAAAGTCATTGAGGACATTAGGGTTGAGGGTGATCTATCTTATTCCTATTTCATATTTATATATACTCATTATGTTAAGAAGACAAGTCGCTGTACTAAGTAATTATCGCGTTCTGTAACGACAAAGGTATCAATGCGGATGTTATATCCTTTGTGTTGTTTAGACATGGATTCTTCTGCTTTTCATTTTTATTCTTTTGATGCTTCTGATGGAAAATTTATTAAAAGAATATCATGGAATTTTTCCGACGTTAAAAAGAGTTCCAAAGTTCAAATCCTGATGAAGTCAAATCTATACATTCCACACTTTGCCCAAGTTGACATTCAAAATCATAACTAGTTCTCAAAGAACAGACAAGGAAAAGTAATTCCACTAAAAATTTTAAATTCAGCCTTTTTCTTTGATTAGTATATGGTTTTACCATTTTAAGATAAATTACATTATAGATTACCAAAAAGATCAGTCCTCTTCAATGAAGCGCAGGCAGTGCTAGTTGCGGTTTGCGAATGAATAATGCCCTGCTTTCCTCAACTTGTAAAACCATCTTTACTTTTTTTCTCTTTTTGTTTATATATACATTAGATATCCCACTTTTGTCGAACTAATCATAAGCTCTTAAAACCCTACCTTAAAAGTTCTAGAGGAGATAAATCTAAAATTTCAAGGTCCTTCAGGTTCTTACATAGCCTGCATATTTTTGCGCACAAGGAGTCATCACATACTAATTGGTCAACTGCTGATTGATTATTGGCCTTGTTTAGTATCAGGTTCCCATCAACTCTAGGTTCCTTAGTAGTTTCAACTCACACATTGCTACTGGAAATGAGACGTCCACAATTGATTCGGCGACAGAAAAAATTTCCTGTCTCTTCTTTTTTTTAGTGACTCAAACTCAATACCTCTCACAAAAAAAGAGCTTTAAGTGCACAATTTACTTTTACTCTTCATTTTATTTGCGGAGACTTTGGTACTACAAAATTATATAAATATACTTCTTGAAGTTGCACAATGGCGATAACATGTTGTACTTGTCAATTGTTAAGGAAGTGAGGAGCTTATTCAAAAGCCTTTATTTTTAAGAGGTTATGGGGTTAAATTTCTTACTTGTAGGTTTTTATGTTAGCTAGGGTAGGTGCGCTTGTCATCTAACTCTAATTAGTAATTTTCACTAAATGATTTATCTGAAATATTTAATTAAGAGATTTCGTAACGAAGACATAGAAGACAACATTTTTTTAGATAACTTCAACAAGTTTGAGAGATGTACTGAGTGTATAAGTTGAATCTATTCGACCTTTTGTGAGATTGGATTGAGATTATCAACAATCTTAATGCAGATCAAAGAATTTTGCGGCTATCGTGTGCTTGATGGTCAGATTAACGATTGAAGCAAGAACCTAACGAAAATCATGTTGAGAGAACTTTCTCTTTATTATTTATGTATTTAATTATTTTATTACATTTTTATGTTTATTTGACTTATTTATTTAGTTATTTTATTTAGTTATTTTTGTTTGGTATATGTATACACATCTATTTTTAATTTTGTAGTATCTTTATGATATATTGCATATGGGTTTATAGCAAATAGCTTGTCTATTTGGTAATGATAAGATTATATATTATCGAATCTTTCTAAACTTTACGCTTCAGCGAGACTTTAACTAGATGTTGATGAAAACGAAGATTTAAGGAAGAGATTATTATATTAGTCAGCTTATATCGTATAAGAGGACACGTTAAGTATAATTTTGTTCAAGAATTATGACATGACAACACAACATCATTAAATAGGTAGAAATTAGATAACATACTATTGTATTGAGTATCCATCTCGTCCTGATCCAACCACACCACCGCATCTATTCTCTTCATTTTGTTTCTTGTTGGGTAATTTAATTACCCTATGCCAACTACTCCACCATATAAAATTCAATGCTTATCGAATTCATATCTTAAGCGCTTAACCTATGATAATTATATGGTCCATATATGCATGAAGAAAACACAAATTCTTAAACTACAAGAGTTTGTGGTTTAATATCCCACTTGTAACTGAGAAGACAAATTAAACATATATAAAACAGGTGAAAATGACTAAGAAGTTAATTAAGGGAGTGTTTGTTAATATTTTTGTTTTTATTTAAAAGAAAATTAAAATTAAAAATTAAAAATTACAACAAAAAAAATAGAAGTAGAATTAAATGACACTTAAAAAACTAAAATGCAAAAGATGAGAGTCTTACAAAAATAGTCATGATGTCTCAATTTTCTTAAAAAATTTGTATTTTTATTTTAAGTTTTTATTTTAGTTTTTAAATTATAAAAAAAGTTTGTTTAAGTTTTTTAGTTTTAAGTTTTGATTTTAGCTGTGGTTTCTAAATATTTTTAAAAATTATGAGAATCATAAATTTGGTTTTTGTTTTTGTTTCCATTTATATTTTTTCATGATGTAATTTACTATCAACTAAATATAGTAATTATTAATAAAAATTAATTTTTAATATGAAATAAGAATCATTTTATTTTACTTAATATCTTAATCTAATTTTTGTAATTAAATTAAATAAATAATTATTAATAAATATAATTAAATATAAAATGGATTCAAAATATATTTTTATCTAATAATTAAATTATATCTGAAATAAATATTAAATATTAAATAAAATAGTTTTAAAATTATTTATTTTAATAAAATAATATAATTTTACATAAGAGATTAAAATAATTTTATTTAATTAAAAATAATTTATGTTTAAATTTTATCTAATATGTAATTATCATTAATAATAAAAACTTAACTACATTAACATTAACAATCAAACAAAATTTTATTTTTATTTAAAAAAAAACAGAACAGAGCCAAAAAAAAACTTAACTACATTAACATTACCATTCAAACAAAAAAAATTTATTTAAAAAATAAAAAATCAGAACAGAACAAAAACATGGTTTTCTCATTATTATTGTTGCATGCTACCGTGGGACAATCAACTCCGAAATTGTCTATCTGCCTCTGCCTGCCCTATCCCCTCATTTCAATTTATAGTCGAGTAACCAATAATTTGTGTCGAATACATTAAGCAATACCTATTTGTCTCGCCCATGTTACTATCATCCTTTTCATTATTAAGATAGAAAGGAGTAAGTATATTTTCGTAACCTGTAAACGTGCATTGCACGAGGGGGACGAGTTATAGACAAAAGTCTATTATTTCATTTGTTTTCATTCCCATTTCGTTTTATGAGGACATACGACCTTTCGTTTTCATGCAAGGTCAAATAGGTGTGATGGTACGGGTCATTCTTCCAACTTTTCTTGCAATCATAAAAATTATGTCAAAGCTGCTTCCTAGCACTAAACTTAATTTAACTAAGTCCTCTATATAATACGCTACGCTGTAAATTAAGTAAATGCATGAGACTGGAGGGGATTGTTGCTTGGTGAATGCTTTTCCTTTTTATGCGGTGTTAACATCGGATCGCGTTATTAAGTTTGACCGAGGGCCACTTTATTAACACCATCTTGATGAATCAAGAACTTGATTGTAAGTTAAGACAGAAATTTAATTGAACAAAGTTGATTAATGATGTTCAACTTGCTTTTCCTGTAATATATAAGGCCTTGACATGATTTCTAGCTACCAGATGTTAATAACCCAATAAAACAAAAAAATAAAATTACAATTTCCAATTTCCTTCTCGGGAAGAAATTGCACATAATAATAATGTAATTGACTTTTTGAAAATTATTTCTGATATAATGATGGGGTCGATATCATGAGAAATTTAAATCTGTAGTCTTGTACATAGGAGATGATGCAAATCTTCCATAACTTTTCTTCTTGTGATAATTAGTTTCCCTGCACGAAGGTAGCAGAAACCACATGGTAGGGCCTTTTGTCAGTTTAAAAAAACCATCCTCGCTGTGTTTAAATTTAATATATTTTATGTAAATTAGTGGAGAGGACATGCATGGATCCACAAATTAGGTGAGGGTAGGACCTCAAATTACCTATGGAAGCATAGATGCAGCCTACTAACTAATAAATTAAAGTCTTAATTGCTTCCCACATTACTTCATTCATCTACTTGCTACTGATTTTGCTTCCAAGCTGGTCAAAGAAATTATGGTGACCCGTGACCATCAAGTCTCACCACCATACCTGACCTACCAACTCTTCTTTTTTTCCCTCTGTTTGTTCAAAGGTATCCGAGACTGCCACGACCAAAGAACTTAGGGGAGAAAATTGCCTAGTCATGGATTTTGTTCTCTTCTAAAGTTACAAACCACCCATTTGAAGTGGAAAGGGCATGCATAGTAATACCTACAAAGCGTAATTCAATTGCGGAATCAAGTCTAATAACATTCCAAGTGAAATGATCTATCAGGCTCCTCATCAGAGTATGTATGGGGACAACTTTTCAAAGTCTAAACAAAATTAGCAAATTAAGAAAGAGAGTGATAACAAAAGGAAAGAGAGAAGAAGAAAAAGAGTCAAATAGAGTTTTCATTTGGCTGAATGAGCTTTTGAAGGATGGATGCAATGTCCTAACAGCCTCATTTTTTTTGTCTTCCAGCTGCCATGCCCGAATATATCTTCATCATCAGGTTTTCTTTAAAAGGTTGCATATTCGATAGTAACATTTCTCCAACTTGCTTTCAAAAAGGGGAGGAAGTGAATTCTTATTTCGTTATAACCAAAAGTGTTACGTTTATTAATGTCTAGTGCAATCTCCGATATCTTCTTCGTTGAGTTCTGCTTGTAGCGAGTTAGTGTGTCGGTTTTGCTCCAGTTGTTTGTCCAGTACTCTTTGTCTCTTGTCACCTTCTCCATATGCATGTCAAGATTCTTTGCCCATTACTAACTCAGTAATTTCGGACCATGTTATAGAATTAATTAAAATAATTGACTAATCTGATTAGTTTAAAATCTCAAAATAAATTTGTTTATGTCAGTATAATTATAATTATTCACTAAATAAGTTATTGAATATATATAATAATTCATAAATTACATAATTTGAATAATGAATTAAGAATTTAAATTTAATGAATAAATTTGAGATATAATATATTTTCACATTGTTGAAAATTCACAAGTGAAATAATTTCACCTTTGAAAGAGATATAAAGATGAACAAGTTATATACAAAGATAAGATTTATAACTAATTGTCTTAAAGTTTTAGGTAGAGATATGATATTATGGTTGTATATCGGTGCACTTAGATCTGGTCCGTTTTTTTCCCATGCCTCCTTAAAATCCTTCATTTGTAGCAAAGCTACGTTAGCAAAGTCCAATGAATAGAGATTCATAAATTTAGGTCAATGAATAGGTGATTTATGGAGTAACTTAAATAACTTCATATAAGATATGAGCTGAGAGAAAATTTGTCAGATATAGATGAATCAATTCGTGAGAGGAAAATGTTAGAAATTTACAAATGGAGTAATTTCACATTGAAAAAAGATGCAATATGATGCCCTCGTTATATATTGGATCACTTGAATCAAATCTAATTTCTTCTCAAAATCTTTTGCACGTATTATCCTTATCTTGTGCAACTCCAACCTACATCTTACCAGTGAGAGATATTTGGGTTCGTTTCACATAAATAAACTCACTTATAAATATTTACTAAAAGAAAATGAATTCTTAAAGGTCATGTTTAGAACGTAGTATTGGAATTGAAGGAATTGAGATTGGAATTGAGATTGATAATGGGAGTAGAATTAGGACTTTAAAATTACGTTTGGTAAGAAGTAATATTTGGAGGGATTGTTTTCATTAATTTTATTTTAAAATCAGATAGAAATTATGGAAAGACAATAATGCCCCTTTTAAATATTTTAAAACAAAATAATCTAATAATAACAAGATCAAGGAAGAGAACGATGAAGAGTGAAAGTAATCGACTTCAAAAAAATAGAAGAGAAGATAAATTAAGGAAAATGTAATAAGGTTAAATTTGTTCAAAAATTATTATAAGTGGGGATATTTTTATCTTCAAAATTTTCAATCTCAAGTTTTAAAATGCAATACCAAAGGAGGAGGTGGGCTTGCCCAATCCCACTTATGTGGTAATGAGCAATCTTTGGGCTTCTTCAATACCACCTACCAAACATACTTATTTGGTTGATTCCCTATCTTAACCCCTGTCCCATGCCTCAATGCTGTGTACCAAACGTGGCCAAAAGGTTCAATCGTGTAAGATAATGTTAATATGATACGAGTTAAATGTATGCATGCTATGTAGCAGGTCTTTTCACTGGGGATTCCAGTATAAGAAACTCCTTAATGAAAGCCATTTCTTTACCTTCTGACAATTCAGCGTTTAGAAATCTAAGCCCTTGAACCTTTGTGTACAAGAGGTTTGGATTGAAAATTCAGTAAAGCGTAACGGGAGTTTGGGGCTGAATTCAAGCAATGTCAACACAGAATTCGTACACAATTAATTGGGGAAGTTGGGCTTCAAGTTAGGCCTAAACTTATAAAACCTCGGTGTCTTTCGTTATCACCTAAAGCTCAGCTCATCACTTGAGATGTAGGACACAGACTGAGCCCAACTCGTCAAAGTATCTTTAACCCTGAATACCACCCAAATTGATATGTTACTTTTGGCAGCTTTCTTATTTGATTAAATACTTGTTTGGTTGAGCTTATATCAGTAGAGCTTTTGTCAATAGAGTTTTTATCAGTAGAATTTTTATGAGAAAAGCTTTTTTAAAAAGCCAGTTGACTGTCAATTAAAAAAATAGTTTTTTAAAAATAGCTTCATACAGTAGACTGTTTGGCAATATAAAAATAAAAGGTATTTTTATTAATTTTAACTATATTTTATTTTATAATAAAATTATTTAAAATATATTAAACAATATACAAAACAAAA
>JANIIA010000009.1:6726912-6752907 GCA_027478495.1 Erythroxylum alaternifolium | reverse complement strand
TGCTTTTCGTGTTGAGTTTGGCTCCTTTGTGTTGTCCCATATTAGTTGGGGAAAACAATTGGGGCAAGTCGCTTGACTATATAAGGAGCGTGCTACCTCCTTAGTTAGTGCACCAATCCAAAGTCAAAGATTTGTATCACAAATTTGACTCTAGTTAAATTCCTCTTTTGAGGTGAGAGTTGGAGGATTTATTTTGGGTATTTCTTTGTGGGTGTATTGGTGTATTGGGTGAGAGGAAAAATTGTGTGATTGTAAGAATTTTTCACATAGTGAATTTTCTTCTCGATGCCCATGGTCTTTCTACGGTTTGGGAGTTTCCACGTAAATTTCTTGTATTGTTATTATTTCTCTATTTTTTATTATTTTTGACTATAAAATATCCTTGGGTATAGGTTTGGGAGGTCTAAATTCCCAACAATTGGTATCAGAGCCAAGGTGTGTTTTTCTTGAAATTTTTGAGTATGCTCTGTGGTCACAGTTTTGACTGATCTTCCACATTAGAAAAGAGTTTCTTGAGAAAGGTTCATTTGGGTCGGTGAAGCTTTGGTGTGGTAGTGTGGAAGTACATGTCTAGGAAAGTTCTGACTAAGGAAAGACTCGGTATTTAAGTGTGTCCGTTGTGACCCACCTCTCTTTCCTGGGAACTTACCTATTGTACTGTTCATTTGTACGGTAAAATTCATCAAGACAGAAGAGCATAAAAAAAAGTCAAGAAATAGGGTTTCAAATCCTATTGGGTTTGAGGTAGAGAAATTTGATGAGAGAAACAATTTTGGCTTGTGGCAAGTGTAAGTCAGGGATATTTTGATTTAGTCGGGGTTATACAAGGCATTGAAAGGCAGAAAAATCCCTGATATCAGCACTACTATTAGTGATAATGGCAAAACGGCTAGTACGGACAAATCTAGTATAAGCGATGAAGATTGGGAGGATTTAGATTTGAGAGCGGCAAGTGGGATGCGAATGTGTTTGGCCAAGAATGTCCTTGCGAATGCGCATGGAATATCTACAACAAAGGAGCTCTGGGAAAAGCTCGAGGAGTTATATCAAACAAAGGGTGTCTTAAATCGAGTGTACCTGAAGGAGTAGTTTCATACACTGCGGATGAGGGAAGGTACTATAATTTCAGATCATTTAAGTGTTCTCAATAGGATCGTCTTTGAACTAGAGGCAATTGGAGTTCATATAGATGATGAGGATCAAGCTTTGAGACTCATCTGGTTTCTTCCACCTTCCTATGAACACATGAAACTTATTTTGATTCATGGGAAGGAAAAGATAATTCTTTCTGAAGTTACCGAAAAACTCTTTTCAGAAGAGAGAAGACTGGGTGGTGGAAGAAATGTTCCTCCTGAAGACTCAGCTTTAGTGGTAGCTGGATATAAGAAGAAGAACTCCATGAAGAAAAATATAGTATGCTGGACGTGTGGACAATCTGGGCACGTGAAGAAAAATTGTCCGAGAGGTGGAGCGGGTTCGGCAAGAGGCTCTGGGTCAGTTAATGGAGAGACTGACAATGTCGCTAACATTGTCTCCATGAATGATGAGTTTGATTTTGCTCTCTAAGAGGGAGCATGTACATCCTTATGGCATGCCGCTAATCCCAAAGTTGCCATGATAGAGGATGTGTTACTGTTAGCTGGTCCACAAGTTTGCACACGGGCATTGGTTTGGCATTGATGCAAGGTGTGTAGTGGAATTTATGTCGATGACTGATGAACTTTCAGGAAAGCCAAACATGGGAGTTTCACCATAATTTTTTTAGCAAGGTTATTTTCAACATGTGCCGAAACGAAAGGCTTAGAATTGGTTTATTCTGAGTGTGTATACTTTTATGGTGAAGCATGATGCTGTGAAGCATGATAATACTCTACATTAAGAGTTATGTTATTTTCATGAGATCTTCATTGAGGTGGAGTGTGGTTGTGGGATCAACCAAAGTCGCCAAGGTAGAGATTATTGAGTTTGGCTCCTTTGTTTGTCCCATATTGGTTGGGGAAAATAATTGGGGCAAGGCTCTTGACTATATAAGGAGGGTGTTACCTCCTTGGTTAGTGTACCAATACAAAGTCAAAGACTTGTATGACAAATTTGACTCTAGTTAAATTCCTCTTTTGAGGTGAGAGTTTGAGAGTTTGTCTTGGGTATTTCTTTGTGGGTGTATTGGTGTATTGGGATATTGGGTGAGAGAAAAAAATGTGTGATTGTAAGAATTTTTCACATAGTAAATTTTCTTCTCGATGCCCGTGGTTTTTCTCTGATTTGGGAGTTTCCACGTAAATTTCTTGTGTTGTTATTATTTCTCTATTTTTTGACTATAAAATATCCTTGGGTGTGGGTTTGGGGGCTGTAAATTCCCAACACTCTTCCTATATCCATTTCATTTAGTTCGAAACGTCCAATGTCGATTTCTAAGGGAGAAACACGTTTCCCATCGACTTGCGGGATATTTTGGATTACCGTTTAGAATTTTATATAACTTTCTAAAGCCGTAATTGGTAAATACATCAAGCTATAATCTCAAAAACACATATTAGAACCTATGATGTCTATATATAAGTTTAAAAAAATGAAAATATTTATCATTAGCAGTAGTGTAATACTCTGTTGGATCTGAGGAGTCCGCTTTATGAGATATCTACATCATAAACCTACCGAGGGAATATATTCGTAGGTCTTGATACTTTATTCCAACCCAAAACTTTAAGACATTAAGTTTATGAGTTCGTTCCACTTATATACCCCTCACTAGTTTCATTTCTTTCTGAAAAATCGCAAGGGGTAAATATTTTCGCAAACTTTCCGATTTTTATCGAGGACGTCTCTAGCACAAAAGAAAACAAAAGCAATCAAAACGAAATAATAAAAAGCATCAAAATTTTGGTAACACAGTTCGACACACCTTGCTTACGTCTTCGGAGCCCTCATCTAGCTTAATCACTTTCACTGAAATACAATAGGTTTACCCAAGACTTTACTGAACCGATATCACTCAACCCTTGACACTATCTCTCAAACTCACTTCCTGTGAAAGAATTTCACACCTAATAGTATAATTGCCTCTTACTAACCTCGACAGAGAATTTTTTCAATCAATCTTTTAACAAAGAACAATAAACAAATAACTCAAGTGATTAAAATAATAAAGAATGAAAATTAAATACACTTGAGATAGACAAGAACAACTTCTTGATAAATTCAGCTTCTTAAAAGATCAATTTAAAAGTTGTTCGCCAAGTATACTACGGTAGTCATCTCCTGGAATCTTTCCACGTTACTTCACCAGAAGATGGATTAGCTGCCAAATCCAAAAAACCACACTGAATTTTCGTTGAAGAGAAGAGTGAAAAACATCCAGTTAATCCTAATTGGCTGAACTACCACATGTCATACATGTAAATAATGGACCACATTAATTTCATTTTGCCTGGAGGTTACAGAAAAGCTTTGACTCTGCTCTCTCTTAGACGTCAAATCCCTAGGGCCCTTTGTAGAAAAACAAACGTGCTTGAGAGAGTTCTGTTCAATGAATCTTCGTTTAAAATGACCAATCACTCACTATCTATTCTTCATCTGTCCCCAATGCTTCCAATGCTACAAAAGCCACCGTCTGATATATGGACAATCCCTGTGATATTAGATGCCCCACTCAAGATAGAATTTAATCTAAGATAGGATTCTTTGTCAATTAAAAGATTATCTATATAGCTTTTGAATTTAAGTTATTATCTAATTAATATCTTATATATCTAATTAATAAATAATGCCAAAACTAATTACTTAGATATATAACATATATCTTAACACTTTCAAATGTGGAATTTCCACTCACACTTGAAATCCCAATAATACCCTTCAAGTGTAAACTTCCACATTAAACTTGAACTCCTTCTTGAGCGAAAGTCTTTTTCTTAGCAGATTGGATATATGGCGTCACCAAGAGCTCTTCTACTCCACTAGTCTGGGCCCATCATGTCTCCATATTAGTCCTTAGCTGAATCATCAGCTCTGATACCACTTTGTGGATCTGAAGAGTCCACTTTCATGAGAGATCTATATTATAGGCCTAGTGAGAGAACATACTCATAGCCATGACATCACACTTCAACCCAAAACCTTAATGCATTAGGTTTATGGGTCATTTCTATTTACGTATACCTCACTAGTTCCATAAATTTCCATTGTGAGATTCTTTCTCACACTTAAATCCTAACATACTCTTACCTATCGTTACTTAAATATCTTTTAATTATATCATTTTAAATCACACTAAGCTACTTTCACAGTATTATCATACTTGTGTATTAGTATATGTTTAGGTAAAAATATATTTTTAGTTCTTATATTTGTAGTAAAATATATGTCATACTATAATATTTTAAATAGTTTAAAAAGAATCTTAACTTTTCAAAACTATTAAAATTTAATTCTAGACTGATAGAACCATTTACTTATTTTTTGTGGGATTTACAATACCATGTGACTTGCACTCATTTAAATTAAATTAAATTATAATTAATCCAATTATCATAATTATCTTAATTTTGCATCATCTTTCTTAATCTAAATGTAATTTTCCTCCTCATCTTGCTTCCTCGTGTGGTTTTGCTGCTTTAGTTAGCAATCGTGGGAAGTGTGGTCACTCTCTCTCTTTTTTTCTCTATCTCAGTCCTGATCATGTTTGCGAATGGGTGATGATTGGAGTCAGAGTGTTTGCCAAACTAAAGGGATGAAAAAGTTAGGAGAGGAGGAGTCTGTCACAATGGTTTTTTCAGATGCAGCATAATAAAGTAAAATTGTTGAAGTCTTCACGCGACATTCAAATTTAAGTTTCTCAAAATTTAACTTGGTCGTTCCTCGTGATTGCTTGACTAACAAGTTCAATTATTTTAAATGTCTCACAACACTCATATTTAGGTGTTATTATAATTTTAATAAATAAGTATTTTACATAAATCAACCAAATGAAACAAACAAAAAAAAAATGACAAAGCGAACATTTTATTGATATATTCCAACAAAACAATACAAGGACTCAAGTTATTTCCAATTTGCAATACTCTATAATAAATCACCTAAAGACTTTCCTATGTGAAACTCTCAACAAGAACATTCTTTCAAAGCTCTTAACTCTTTTGCAGATGATTGACTATGCAATATATGACACAAATAAACTTACACGTATGCTTACGTATTAGCTTACAAAAGCTTAGGGACTAACTAATTTTAAACTACCAATTTTCTCCATTAACCTATCAAGTTAGTGGGGAATTACTGCTTCTTCTAATTTCAAGTTAGTAAGGAGTTATCCACTTTAGGATACTGCCTGCACTTTAGCATATAGAAAATATGTTTTAAAAGATGTACACTTCGTTACTATATGTTATCACATCATCACTTATTAAAAACAAGTGCCTTGATAAGCCTTTAGTTTAGTCATCACAAGCCATCTTTATGCATGAACCATCTAAGCATGTTTATGGTGTAGTCACATTGCTCTATGAACTAAGTTAGCAATAATCTAAGTCATCAAATAATAATCATCTTAATTTTATATACCTTTTGATCTTCTCATCAAAGTTAAGTATCACGTACCTTCAAAGTTAGCATAACTTAAGATGTCTTTCATCTTTGGCTTCACGTATAAATCTTGACTCTTGTTAAGTACTTTTTGCTAATAAACACCAATATATGTCAACACTCTCTTACTCTAGCGCTTTCATTAACAATACTCATTTTATATCATCTACTTGTAGGTTTTTACCTTATTCTATTTTTATATGTCATCTTCGTATCAACTGTTAGTAGTGTGCCTTAGGCCAATGGACATATGTGACTTTTGTACTGACATTCTAACTTATTAATAATATATTATGAGGTGTTCTTTTATATATGCATGTATATTATTTATGTAATGTTATTTACATTCCATGAACAGTCTTAGGCTTATATCATCAAGTATGTGACTTGATGGTAAAACCATAAGTATTATAATACTATTCTAAAATGTCCTTGGTCGATCATTATTGGTGGAACAATAATGAATTAAGGCCCGTATGTGTTTTGATTGATGATCACATTTTACTAATCATAGATATGAGTTATCAAATTAGATATATAGATATATGTTAGAGAACATATATTGGACCGACCCAAAGAGAGAACACTACATAGTTTCATAGTGATTCTCAATATGGTTTGACGTTAGTCCTTTGACCTAAAGTCATCATGGTTCCCTACATAAGGGATTAAGTGTTTTGACATTAGACTAAGTTATTTTTAACCGGATAACAAGTATTTTATGTTGGACATTAAATTAATCATGCGGAGGGATGTGAATGACGTAGATGTGATTTGTACCTCTCTTAAATGAGAGAGATATCATTTGAGCCTCTTGACAAGTATGATTGAAGAAATGCATGGCTGTGCTTAAATGAATTGATGAGGAGTCATCAATATCATTTGTTATAGTCAGTCAACTTAGGAATCAAGAAACTATGATTAATCAAAGGTTGACATGTACCATGTCGTGTGATTAATCTTGATATCGTGTTACAAAGGGATTGAGTTTGTAACCATGTTTACAGGTTAAATCGGACTACCGATCCTAATTTGATTTAGGTAGTTATAATGTCTTGCTAGAGGCCGCTTATGACTTATGGACCTTGAAGTGTGATCAAGCTCATTGCCAACATCAAATGAGCCTACAGGTCGCACACAAAGAGTGATGTGATTTGGGCTTATTCTCTTGAGCCTAATTTATTAGGCACTGAATAAATATATGTGGATATATTTATTGGGCTAGATTGAATTAAGTTATCGGCCTTTTATTATATGAGATAAAATAGGGGCCGAAACTTATTGGGCTTCCATAATCCTAATGGGTTTAGGATTATAATATTCTTATTCCTAATAAGAATAAGGATTAGAGTTTCTATATAAATAGAGAACTTATGTCTCATTAGAGATAATATACGAAAACCCTAGCCACCTGGACCTAACTGTTCGTTCTTCTTCAGAGAGAAAAATTGTGCAACGTTCTAAAGTGTTCTAGAACATGCTATCACACATTAGCCATTGCCCGGATCGTTCATCCTTGTGTGGATACCGATAGAGGACGTTCGCGTGTTGCAGCGTTAATAAATCTGAAAACAAATATCAATCCAGGTCAAGAGGTAATTCCATACACGTTGTGATAGTTTCGATTATATTTCTAGTTATGTAGTTTCGGCTAACCAACCATAAGACACAAAGTCCTATGGTCCATTCCGCTGCATATTATGAATACCCAGGCCATCGGCGATCCAACGTCAACAAGTGTCAAAATTGGTCAAGACTTGCCAATTTTTACATGATTTCACAATTTAGTCTTAAAAGTCTAACACAACCTAATGCTTATTCTTCTATTCAATCTCTTTTTCGTAGCCTGGAGTGCTAATTGTTCTCACTGGCTTTGGTCAAGAAGAATGGTCTTTTATGGTTATCACAATTTGTTAGCACCTTAAAATGACTGAGCAAAGAAAGAAACCTCTATTTTTGTTTAAGTTTAAGTTAAAATCCGTAAAAAAATGTGAGAATGATCATAAAGCTCTAGTTGATAAGGCAAGTCAAAAATTGCACATGCTTATGGTATGCCAATTTTAAGTAGATATTTGAATGAAGCATCTACAAGAGCAAGTCGAGAGGAATTTATCGTTTTAGGATGGTGGAACTACACAATCATATGTTTCATTTCCTTTTAACATATGGCATTTAATGTGTTAGTTCCTTTAACTATAAATACTCAAAGGGTAGTGTTTGACAAAAGAATTATGTTGTTACATAACTAGTAAAATCATTTGATGAGAATGAGTTGTGATCATTTACTTGAATAGTGTGAGACTAGTTTCCAATTACATGCAAATATGGAGATGAGGACTCTACCTTCTCACGTATATGATCTAGTTCATACCAGGTTGTCTTTGTATAAGACGATTTCATATTTGTATATGATAATTGGATATGGAATGCATAAATGGCATGCTACTTGGGTTTTGAATGTTGGAATAGGCTTATAATTGGTAACTAAATCTAAATTTCAAAAATCCCATGGTAGAAAGGTCAAAGAAGGATATGATTAAGAAATTTAGTTAAGAGTTTTCAATTTAGTCATATTTTCCTTAATTTTGAGTGTGATTTGGGTTAATTGAGAAACTAAACTAAAAGCATTCAATTTATAATTAATGAAAATATGATTTTGAGTGTGATTCATTGCCTCCTATCAATAAAGTGTTTTCATTGGTAGTACATTAGGAAAGGTAATTGCATTCTAATTATGTTTCTAATATTGATACTAGTGCTTTTGTTGGTAGATCATTTAGTGTTTTTAATAAAGATGTTAATGGAAGTTCTACTAAATGCAATACTTTTAATGATAAGAGAAGGTTGAGAGGTGAAGACCTTTATTCTAATACTAATTAAAGGCTTTTGTATTTGTTTTATGAAAAGAGGGACATACATTTGAAAGATGATATAACAAGCATGGCTTTTCCACTCCTTATAAATCACATTACAGGTCTTGTTCTGGGATAGTTAGTTAGGTTTATGGATCAGTTCTTGGAGAAACTAATTATCTCAATAATTCATTTATGATGGTGATAATACTATTTCAAAGTCTTAAAGTACTGGTGATAGTATTGCTTCTCCTCATTTTCCTTTTATTAGAGATCAATATGTAAAATTTCTAGGTATGCTTTAATAATCTCTTTTAAGCATTACTTTAGTTTTCTCATCTTCCCCAAGAATGCAACAGACTCAGGTGTCTTAAGTGAATATTTGGTGCACTATAGTTTCTCACCCTTGTAATATGGTATGTGGACATATCGCTTAGTTCTTTTCTAAGAGAATTGTTGATTATAGTGAAATAATTAATATAGCAGCTATTGATCATATAACATGATTATTTACATTTTTTAATCAATATAAAACTATTTAAATTGTTTGTATGAAGTTACTAAATCAATCTCAAGTTCCTGTTGCACATATATGAATTGTTAAGCTTTCTTCTTTATTAGCATGGTTGGATGTTTTCTTTATTATTGTTTTCAAATTTAATTTCATCTTTGCAAGCAGATTGATAGGTGCTTTAACTTGTTATTTGCCTTTTTAATCCAATTTTTGTTTCATCCAAGATCTTTATAAGTGGAGGATGACTGGATTGGATAAAAAGGTCAATGGTTTATATTATTAAGAGATTATAATTCTTTTCAGTATAATTCCAGTATTACCAATAAAGTGAATCTTTAACATTATAGGTTAGAGTGCCTATTAGATGCTAGATTGAAATTGCTTGCCAACGTTGGTGTTATAAATACAACATTTTGTATCACATTCACCTCGTGAGATTTGTTTTTTTGCTAAGCAAAAACAATTTCCTTTTCCTATTATTGATACTACTACTTATGCTTACTTTGACTTAAATTATGTTGACATTTAAAGGCATATACATACCTTAACACTTATAGGTCAACATTACTTCTGCACAATTTTTTATGAATTCAACATTATGATATGGGTTTATCTTATGAGATTTAAGAGTGAAGCTAGGCCTCTTTTACAACAATTTATCTTGTTTACTAAGATACAATTTGTTAAAAGGATTAAGGATTGATAAAGGTCGATAGTTTAATATGCTAGAATTTTATGACTCAAAAGGCATTGGTTATTGAACTTCTTATGTAAAAACACCTCGATAAAATAGTGTGATTGAAAGGAAACATCAACATATCTTGGTTGTGACAAGGACTTTATAAATTTCGGCTAATCTTTTAATTTAGTTTTGTAGTGAATGTGCTTTACATGCAGTGTTTCTTATTAAAAGAATTCCTTTTTTTTATTTTTAATATCACATCTTATGGAAAACATTTTGATATTATTCCTAGTTTAGCTCTTTAAGAGTATTTGTCTTTTTATACTTTACTTTTAATGATGACAATTTTTAGAATAAAATTGAGTTTAAAGTAGTTAAATGCATGTTTTTAGGATAACTGTACGTGTGAAGGGTTATAAGTTATATAATTTAGAAATTAAACAAGTGTTTGTTTCTAGGGATGTGGTGTTCTCTATTGATAAACTTAATTTAGGCCCTAATTATGCATATGTTTTGCCTCATTTAATATGCTTATGTCTATTTTTGCTCCTTTAATTGATCAAGCATCTCTAGTTCTTTCTACTCTTGAAGCACATTTACCTAATTCATCCTCTTCAATTCATTTCAAGCAGAGTACAAGATTTAGACATTCCCTTACTTATGTTGACTTTTATTGTCCATATTTCTTACTAGCCCTCATTCCATATTTGCAATCATCTTGTAACTATTTGTCTTTTAATCATTGTGCTCTTTCTTTAAGTATTGATTCTAAATAGGAACTTAAAATATATAAAGAGGTTGTTTAACAATAGTTGCAAAAATTAAAACCCTTAAGGATAATCAAATGCGGGAAATTACTGATCTTCCTTCTAGTAAGCAACCCATTAGATACAAATGAGTTTAGTAAAAGGGGGTATTATCTTAAAATTATGTCCAGTCAACAAGATGGCTACTGTGAGTATTTTTAGCTCTTCCTTCAACATATAATTAATTTTTGCATCAACTTCATATTGATAATAATTTTTACACGGGGGATTTACATAAAGAAGTTTATATGGAGTATATGATGGTTTTTCTTCTTTTAGTTCCTCTATAGCTTGCAAGTTGCTTAAATTCCTTTATAGATTAAAGCTTAATGGTATGCCAAATTATCATAAGCTTTAACTAATTATGGTTGTCATTAAGTAAATGCTGATCATACTTTGTTTCTTAAGTTTTTAGCTATACATTATTAGTATTTGTCAATAATGTGATCATGGTTAATAATGATTTTTATCAAAATTTTGCCATTAAAGTTGACTCTGAAGTGCTTTCCTGGCCTTTTAAGTTGCTAGATTCTCGGTTGGTATTAATCTTTGTCAAAATAAATATACCTTTAACTTTTTAAAGGACATATGTGTTATTGATTCTAAACCTGTTTCTTCACCTATACTGTCTTCTTACAAATTGACTAAAGATGGTGGTTCTTTGCTAACAAACATCTCTTCTTCTTTTTTTTTTGCGTTACAAAGGAAACTAATACATTAAGAAGCCAAAAACAACGACACTGGGCCAGGTACGCGGAAGCGGATCCTGAGTGGATGGCGCGCTCCATATGAATCATGAACTAAGGCTTCGTGAATAAGCGACGGTGGATCCCGTAAGTACTGGAGTCCTGGACTGGAGGTAGCTGCTAATGAGGCTAGGAGATCAGCACACTGGTTACCCTCGCGATGGATATGCTGGAAATGTACCTCCCACGAGCGATGGAGCAACCCCCGAATACCTGTCAACAAAAGAGAGGTGTCAGTCAATCTGTAGCAAACTCTTGTTATTGTAGGCTCATTAGTAAACTCTTGTATTTGAAAACTCTTTGACCAAATATCAGTTTTGTTTTGCAATAATTGTCTTAATTCTTTAAGGGGTCTTTTGGTTCCAATTTTGATTTTTTTGTTGTAGTTTTCAATTTTTGTTTCCAGTTTTTAGTTTATGTTTTTCTTTCAAATAAAAATAAAATTTTGTTTAGTTGTTAATATTAATGTAGTTATATTTTTATCATTGATAATAATTACATATTAGACAAAGCTTAAATATAACTTATATTTTCATCTCTTGTATAACATTATTAACAAATTATCAACAAAATTATTATATTTTATTAAAATAAATAATTTAAAAATTAAACTTTATTTAAAAATTTTATATTTTGAAGATATTTTAAATTTAATTAATTTAATTGCATAAATTAAATTAAATTATCCATAATTATTATTAATAATTAATTTTAATTAATTAAATATATAATATTAAATTAAATTATTCATAATTCTTATTAATAATTAATAAATTAAATAATAAAATAATATATTTAATTGATGGTAAATCAACTTATCAGAAAATAACAAAAAAAACACTTTTATGGGTTTCATAATTATTGAAAATAAGATAAAAATAAAACCAAAAACAAAAAAATAAAATTTTTACTAAAATTTAAAAAACAAAAAATAAAAAATAAAAATAGAAATAAACATGACATTCCCACCAATATCTATTTTCAGGTAGCTCATAAAGTTCAAGTATCTAAAAGCTGTACCTGAACACACTAAACTTCGAATTGGTATTCATCGTTGCCAATCTCTTCTTCAACTCACAACAGCTTGGATGTCTAGTGTTTCATTATTTCTATTAGCAAGGTGGGTATGCATAATATATGCTCTAACGTAAGGGGTGTGATAGTTATTTATATAAAGAAAATTATATTTTTTATTAATTATTATTCTCCCTCTCTTTTCTTACAATCTAAATCTAGTTTTTAACACACACGAATTTTCCATTATGTTGTAGATTTTTCACAAAACCTGTACACTAGAAGAAAATGTCCAAGGCCTGACATTATAATTCATTCCTCTACGAGGTGCGAAGATCTGTACTGTATGTGACATGCGACAGCTGCATAAAATATAAAGAATCTTAAGACAGACGCTCTTGTTCCAAATGGCAATGCAAATCACCGGGATTAATCTCTTTGGGTTTTGAATTATGCATGACTGATTCACAGGCTTTTCCTTTTTCGATTTTGGGTTAGATACATGGCGTCCATTTGTCACAAATTTTAGTATACTATGTAATATAATGTAGGCATAATATTGTTTGATAGTGGT
Organism: Erythroxylum alaternifolium; assembly: GCA_027478495.1. Classification (NCBI taxonomy): domain Eukaryota; kingdom Viridiplantae; phylum Streptophyta; class Magnoliopsida; order Malpighiales; family Erythroxylaceae; genus Erythroxylum; species Erythroxylum alaternifolium. Next base: position 6,740,139 of record JANIIA010000009.1, on the reverse strand, counting down.
TGACCTTTATCAGCTTACGACTTATGCATTCTTTAATTTAATTCAGGTAAAATCAGAGGGTCATTTAGGCATTGGTGGTGTCTTATTGGTGGTGACCATTTACGCATCCTGGACCTACAGCATAATAAAAAAATAATTTATATTTTAAAATAATTAAAATTAGTATACATTCAATGAGTCTGAATGGCTTAAAATGTGTAAAAGAAGCAATTTCCAGAAGTCCTGTGATGATAATATATCACCTTACGTACGACTAACATGGTTTTGCTTTTTTATTTTGGATTAAAACATATAAAAGAACATCGTCTCTTCCTCCACCATTAATTTAAACTTAATAGGATTTAGTCTCTTCCTCCACCATTAATTTAAACTTAATAGGATAAATTTGTGTTATTTGATTGTTACACTACATGTTTGACACGTTATCCTTCCACCCTGACGGCCTGACCCCAAAATGAAGGAGTAGTTCGACTGCTTATGTTCTTGCGCTAGTAATTGACTGTCGTAGACTTTCTGTTATACAAGATCGTTATGCAAGGCGAGTATAGAACATATTTATATATGCAATCTTTAACAAAGAATAGAAGGCCCACAGGATTCAAAGCTTTGGTTTTCGTGTCAGAGGTATCAACGATAAACAAAATTCAGACAACATGCAAATAACCGAATCAGGACTTCCCCGTTGGTTTGGTTTGGAAGGAGTCTTTTTAACGCTGATGAACGAATAATTATTTAACTCTTAAAATTGGTTCTTCAACCCGAGAATTGTGATTTATGAACTATTATATGTATGTTGAGGATTTATTTAATCAGTATTTAAAAGTAACACATACTAAGTAGTTTCTGAAAAAGGGTAGCTTCAGTTGACCATGGACATGTTGACCAAGAGGATGGAATAAGGAAAGGAACTAGCAGGGCCATGCTTGATGCCAACACGGCGGGTTCTGCTATGCTGCGAACTTGCGTATAATCAAAAGAATGTATTGGTTCATCGTGATCCTTTTTCCAACATAAAACAAAATAGAAGTAACAACTATCAGAGTTTTAAACAATTTTCTTTTGACAGGAATCAAAGCTTTAACCTTCGTTCTTGGACGAACCTCTAATGTCCTGTAACGGATAGGAAATCCTGAAACAACCTCAGGGATACGTCTTACATCTAACGCGTTTAACACCAGGCGAGGCCATTCAACCTAGCTGGCAAGTTTCTCAAATCTTCACCTTTCTTTGTCACTGGATATTAAAACCACCGATATTATATTACATTCTCTATCTTCCTCTCATCAATCTCTCAACAAAGCCAAAATGGCCACCCCTATTTGGCGATGTTTTTAATACGGTTACATTGTTTCCCCTTCTACTTCTCTTTTTTGTTTTTAATCGTTTAATTTAATATTGTTGAAAACATAGTAAATTAAACTGGGATGGTGATGGATATTATCATCATTCTCTATTATGGTCTTTGCCATAATAATCCTAAGTCATATGTGCTTGATATCCTTCTAACCAAGTTACTTTTATGACTTCGGATTCCTATGTTTTCCTGCTCAAGCTGCAATAACCCCGTTATTGTTCTTCCCCACTAAATAACACAGGTTCTCATTTCACTCAATACTGACTTTCGTATTTCTTATATATGAATATGATGGTTTTACTCTATGATATATAATCCTTGAAAGTATTCCGTTGGTTTTGCTCATGTAATTGGTCTGTGTAAGAAAAACAATTCAGGCTCTCAATTTTTTGTTGCTTGTTTCTTGTTCTCAGGAGTATTTTGTTGACTTTAAGAAAATTTCATTTTCTGTCCCTGTAGGAAATGCTTCATAAGTATGGTTGTTTTTGCATTTTTGGGATGTTCAATTCAAGAGCTTGCACGTTTGGAGCCCTTTTACTCGTGTGGCTGTGTTGGTCCCTATTATTAACTGAAGCTCAAAGTAGCATTACTGATCCTGTGGAAGGTGATTCTGCTAGATCTCCTTTTAGTTTCCCCAGAAGCCAACTATCTTCAGTTGAATATTTGCCACAATTCCACTCAACTTTTTTTCCCTGTAATCACCGTTGAGTAAATGTGTGCAGTTGCATACTATCACCAATTAAGTTCATTACTTATCACAAAATCTTTTATCACCAACTAAGTTCATTCAAGAAATATCAAGTCTATTTAATGCGTGAAAAGCCAGAATTTGCATTTGTTAACAGAATTCTTGTGTAAAGGATTGATCTTTTTTCCTCTTTCCACCATTCCATTTGCTCCAAGTGAGTGAAATGAAGATATCCTGTTTAAAATTATAGTGGACGCATTGCGGGATATAAAGAACAACCTTGTTGATGTCAATGAGAACTTGAGGAACTGGAATCGTGGGGATCCATGCACCGCAAATTGGACTGGAGTTTTATGTTTCAGGACGACAATGAACGATGGTTATCTTCACGTCACAGAATTGTAACTATCAAATTTTCTTCCAAGTCTCTTCTTATATCGATATGGAAATTAAAATCATGTTAACAAGCCTTCTGGTATCATTTTTCTTCCTTCCGATTCTGATAATTATGTTTCTATTGGAACTAGTTTTGCTGTTATGCAAATTGGTATGAGAACTATGTCGAACAACTGAAAAGTTTATTAACGAATGTTTTAGGTGGTTATGTTTACAAAATCATTTGCTTTGTGAAATGATATGTGTTTCCTTTAAATTGATCTCATGCAGGCAACTATTAAGCATGAATTTGTCAGGAAGTTTGTCACCATCTCTAGGACGCTTATCTTATCTGCGAATACTGTAAGTGTACATCACCTGTAGAGCTCTCTTTACACTAAGCCAAAGTATAAGGATTATATTTCCAATTTCCTTCTGTCCTATATTCTATCATCTGTCTTCTCACAGGGACTTCATGTGGAACGACATCACTGGCAGTATTCCCAAGGAAATAGGTGACATCAAATCTTTGGAACTCCTGTAAGTTTCAGTTACATACTCAATTTGATTAAGCTCTCTCTTTTTTGTATTAACTGCCCTTGGTGATTTTAATTTGGTCGATTTCTTATTCTATATCTGGAACTTCTATTTTCAGGCTTCTAAATGGAAACCAGTTGACAGGTTCTCTGCCTGAAGAGCTTGGTTATCTGCCACTCTTGGACAGGATACAGATTGATCAGAATAAAATATCTGGACCACTGCCTAAGTCGTTTGCATACTTGAACAAAACAAGGCACTTGTGAGTGCTCTATATAGCTTTAAGTCACTGCTGGAACATTTTCATAGAATTGCTTGCATTTAACTGATCTTGCAATTCTTCTCCTCGGCAGTCACATGAACAACAATTCAATTAGTGGTCAAATCCCGCCTGAGCTGTCCAGACTACCAAGTCTTGTCCACTTGTAAGTTGGTATTAGCTAGTTTTCCTGTGTTTGATATGGATAAACAACTCTCTTCATTATTATCTTATTTCTATGAGACATCAATGCTGTTCATATGTCGATGAATACTTGCAGTCTTTTGGACAACAACAACTTATCGGGATATCTTCCACCGGAGTTCTCTCAATTCCCAAACTTGCTAATACTGTATGGTTTCTCTTATCTATCAGGACATTATGAAGCACGATTAACTGTTTATTCTGTACAATTTTACTTCAGAAGATGCAGTTTGTCTGGATTCTGTCTGAAACTCCCATGCCTCTCCCTTTTTCTTTCTTTGCAGTCAGCTTGATAACAACAACTTTAATGGTGCGACGATTCCAAATTCTTTCGGAAACATGACTAAATTGTTGAAGCTGTAAGTACAAACTACACCTTAAAAGCTAGCAAGTGGTTATTGAAAGTGTGGATATGGTTAAAAGAATATGCACTTCTAGCAATTGATATTTGTGGATAAAAGCCTTTGATCCTTCATTCATGCATTTTCTGTTTTAAGGTAGAGACAAGTACATTTCAGCGAATTGAGGACTGAAATAAAGAAAAGTTTTGTGGTTTCTGAAGTTATGACTGCATCATAAAATAAGAAGATTATATGGTTTGATCTGAAGTTGCTGGATAGTCATACTACTGTTTGCTTTTGGCACGATATCTTTTGTTATACCTTGTTTCCTTTGCCTTATCTTCTTCGCACGGATTCTTACGTTATCTCTGCGCCTGGTTTGCCCTTTTAGGAGCTTGCGGAACTGTAACTTGCGAGGTCCAATGCCTGACCTTAGTAGGATACCAAAACTTAGCTATCTGTAAGTTTGTCTATATTTTATATTTCTGTCTCATTGACAGGAGTTATTTACCTTCCTTAGTTCCTATTCTTGGATATTTATGCTGGCCTTGTCATCTAAAGAAAAATTTCTGATTACTTATAGAGACCTGAGTTCGAATCACTTAAATGGGTCAATACCTTCCAATAAGCTTTCTGATAATATTACAACAATGTAAGTTCTTTCACTTCTTTATGTTCTACATGGAAAGTAATAGATTCTTTTTCTGATTATTATGATTAACTCACTTTGATGTTGACTTGTGAAATTTGTAGAGATTTATCCAGCAACAATCTTACAGGAACGATACCTGATTACTATTCCAGTCTTCCTCACCTTCAAAAGTTGTGAGTGCTATTCCACCAACACTTTCGTTCATCTTTTTTAGTTGCAAGGCTCCTTTAATGCTATTCGAATGACACAGTTTCGTATGTTACTATGAGGGTTTTGACAGAAAAGAATTGAACGTTGCAGAACAATAATAAGGTTAACTAGGTTATCTTCAATGGCAGGTCGCTTGCAAGCAATTCACTGGGTGGGTCTATTCCATCAACTATTTGGCAAAGTAGGGCTCTCAGTGGAACTGAGAGACTTACCTTGTAAGACATTAATGATGATATTTCATTTCATTCGATAACAGCTTATGTAGTGGTGCAAATATACATATAAGAACTTAAAATTCTTGTTATATAGTTCTCTTAAGCAGAAATGTAAGTTCTATTGATATTAATCGTTTGTCATTCTTTGATGTTGCAGAGATTTTGAGAAAAACAAATTTTCAAATATTACGGGCAGTATTAGTCTCCCTCAAAATGTCACACTCTGGTTTGTTTCTGAACTCCTTTACTATGAATGATCTAGATGAGCATGACGAATTTCCTCTGATATAAGCGACTTTCTACCTGAAATGAATAACATCCCTCGTGCCTGTCTTCTTGAAAATATGGAAAATATAATACTGAATGTTGTTTCAGATGAGTTTTAAATGATTATATTAATATTATGCATTTTACGAATCATTTTCAGGCTTCAAGGCAACCCTGCCTGTAAAAATTCTAGTCTAGTCCAGTTCTGCGGAAATGCAAATTATGTGGAGAAGATTACCAACTCAGTAGCCCGAATCACTGTCTGTCCTGTACAATCTTGCCCACCTCCTTATGAATATTCGCCATCATCTCCTACACCTTGTTTTTGTGCTGCACCTCTGATTGTTGGGTACAGATTGAAGAGTCCTGGATTCTGGGATTTTCTTCCCTACAAAAATATGTTTGAGGAGTATTTGAGTTCAAGTCTTAAATTAGACCGTTCTCAACTGTACCTCGAACATTTTGTCTGGGAAGAGGGGCCTCGATTGAGAATGCAATTGAAGTTTTTTCCCGTCTATGATGCCAACAGCAATAGTTCCCATCTATTCAACGGGACTGAGATTCGGCGCATCAATAGTTTGTTCACCATGTGGAACATCTCTGATAGTAAAGTGTTTGGACCTTATGAGCTTCTCTACATCAATCTATTGGATCCATACAAAGATGGTTTGTCTCCAAACCTAGTTATTGTTGTAAGGAAATCATTTGATGACTATATTATGAAAAAAAAAAAAAATCTTCTTTCCTTGGTACGCAAATGATAGCTTGTATGAGTTTCTCATTTTGTACATACAATGATCCATTATCCGATATACTTACTCAACACATACAGCATTATGAAGTTGTTGACTAAATTTAGATATTTCAGAGTACGCTACCCCTCGATCATCCGGTATAAGGAAAGGTGTTCTGGCTGGTGCAATTATAGGAGCCATTGCTGGTGCAGTTACGTTATCTGCAATTGTAACACTTCTTATTCTGAGGGCGCGTTCGAAGAACTATCAAGCAATTCCTAGAAAACGTCTTGGTGAGTATTAGTGTTTATTATTGTCACTGAATTCTAAATTTTATAATTTTCATGCGGTAACGAAATTCACGTCTAAAAATTTGCTCCACATCAGCTTCCAAAGTTACCATCAAAATTGATGGAGTAAAGGATTTCACTCTCTCTGAAATGGCCTTGGCGACAAACAATTTCAGTAGCTCCACCGAGGTTGGTCACGGAGGGTATGGCAAGGTTCATAAAGGAGTCCTAACTGATGGCAAAGTTGTGGCTGTAAAACGTGCTCAAAAGGGATCTTTACAGGGCGAGAAGGAATTCTTAACTGAAATAGAGTTGCTGTCAAGGTTGCATCATCGAAATCTCGTGTCCTTGATTGGATATTGTGAGGAAGAAGGTGAACAGGTAGTCTCTCATCTCATTCCCTAACTTGTTCATTTCTCATCGATGTGGGGAATTATCATTAGCTAACTGTTTGTAAGAATCTGTCTCTTCCTCGTCTGACTTCATAGATATTCTTGATTAGGAGCTATTACATGGTGATTTTCGTAAGTTCCATCCTTTATTTGTCTAGTTAAATTCCGTGAAAACGCCGAATTACTTTTTAAACTATGTAGGAATCTCTCTGTTTACTCAAGTCTTAGTAACCTTAAAAACAGAAATATTTAACTGTAATTACTCTATTTTCTGTTTTACTATCTGCACAAAAACTCAGAAAAAACTACGTTATGAGCAATTTTCAATTCCTTGGTTCGGTTTCTTTGACTATGAATGTGTTCAAGCTGATAATATGGGAATGATTTGATGTATATTGCCATTTGCTCATGCAGATGTTGGTTTATGAGTTTATGTCAAATGGAACTCTTAGAGACCATCTGTCTGGTAAGTTTCATATTTTCCCCATTAAAACTTTTTTCCAATAATCAAAACGTGTTCAGAACCATACATTTGTACCACAGCAAAGACTAAAAAAACCTTGAGTTTCGCTACAAGATTGAGGATTGCCTTGGCTTCAGCTAGAGGCATTCTCTACCTACATACAGAAGCCAACCCTCCAATTTTCCACCGAGATATTAAAGCAAGCAACATATTATTGGACTTCAATTACACTGCAAAGGTTGCTGATTTTGGACTGTCGAGGCTAGCCCCAGCTCCTGATATTGAAGGTTCTGCACCAGCTCATGTATCCACAGTTGTAAAAGGCACTCCAGTAAGTCTGCATTTATTTGGTATATAGATTCTGAAATAAGTCGGCACATTCCATGGAAGAACATGAGCCAGGTTTGATGTCTCTGTATCACCTTTTCAGGGTTACCTTGATCCAGAATATTTCTTAACGCATAAGTTGACCGACAAGAGTGATGTATACAGCCTTGGTGTAGTATTTCTAGAGCTATTGACAGGGATGCAGCCAATCTCACATGGCAAAAACATTGTTAGGGAGGTAATGCCACAAAGCCTCTTCTTAACTTTGAAGTTTGAGAGTTCAAGTTTCCACCACTACTTAAATTAGCCTGTTTGATGATAGATCCGATAGTTGCGATATATCCTCCACTCTAACCATTGAAAGGATTTCTAGGGCTGCAAAATATGAGTTCTTAATTTCCATGATGGCTAATCCTCTGTATTTTTCTTCGATTTGTGTAATTAAGTAATTTATTAATATTCGTTTGATCAGGTAAATGTTGCATATCAGTCTGGCATGATCTTCTCAGTGATTGATGGAAGAATGGGGTCTTATCCTTCTGACTGTGTAGAGAAGTTCTTAAACCTGGCACTGAAATGTTGCCAAGATGAGACGGACATGCGACCTTCAATGGCTGATGTAGTAAGAGAACTTGAAATTATATGGGGCATGACGCCGCGAGCCAATACCGGAACAACGGAGCAGATGGAAGTTGATACAGGGAACCAAATATCGCCACCGTCATCGGCTACTGTCCTAAGGAATCCATATGCATCACTAGATGTCTCTGGAAGTGACCTTGTTAGTGGTGCCGTTCCAAGCATCAGTCCCAGATAAAATGGAAGGGACCACTTTGGATGCTATAACCTGTATGTACTATAGAGCTTGAAGTTTGTAATGGATCAACTTTTTGGTTGAAGATATGTGTATAGGCTTACTCTTTTCATTTGTAAACGTATATGTACACTGTTCATAACAGTTAGACATGTAAATGGGCCGAGGGGTCGCCCTTTGCCTGGCCCAACCCTACCTCATTCAGGGTGGGCTGTGGGCCGACTCGTGGCCCGGGCAGGCTAGGATGGACCGGCCCACGGCTTGGCCCGTTCATATTTTTAAATTAAAAAAATATAAAACGACGCCGTTTTGTCATACCGCAGGTCGAATCGGGCTAACCCGTGACTCGCCTACGGCTCGCCAAATTCAGGCCAAAAATTGACAAGGTCGAATCGAGCAGGTCGGGTCAAAATTGCCATCCCTAATAACAATCTTCCTGCTAAGTTTTCTTTTTCAGAATTAAACTTTATCTTGTGGATTAATCGATGTTTTAAAATTTGAACAAGAAATTACACGTTAACATAAAAGATTTGAAGATTAAAAAATTTATTTAGTATTAGATCGTCATAAAATTAGTTAAAAATTAAATAAAATTGAAAATTTTAATATATGATTGAAAGAAAATATTCTTACTTTTGTAAAATTTGAAGATTAACTAAAAAAGAGATTATTAAATAAAAATTATCTAATGAATTACTAAATTGATTGGTTTTGATCACTATGAGTTTAATCATTGAAACAAATATCTCTTTAATTTTTTTCATCTGATACAAAGATAAATACTTTTAAATTTAATAAAATTAAAAATATGAATTCAATTGAAAATTTAATATTAAGTAAACTAAATCACTTAAATTTTATTTGAACATACAAAAAATTTAATATTTAAATCATATGATGTCTTAAGTTATTTAAATTATTCAAATGAAATTCTTTTCTTATTATGCTATAATTTTTTATGTATTGTTTACAGATTTCTCTTTAAAAATTAATTTACTTTAATATTTATTTCTCTTTAAAAATTAAGTTACGTTATTGAGTTAATATTAAGAGTTTGTTCAATATTTAAAAATATTGAATATTTATTTAAATATAAAATTTAACAATTTATTTTATCCTTTCGCCAAATATCCAGCCTCTTCTAATTGTATAAAAAAAGAAATGCATCAAGAAACTAATTTTGGTTAGTTTGGTGCTCTTGAATAAAAATAAAAATAAATATATATCAAAATTGTGATAGAACAATGTATTTGAATATAAGAAAACAACAATAAGGTCAAGGGCAAAATTCGGAGAGGTTTAGAAATAAACAGTCTGATAAAAAATTTATTATAAATTAAAAATATTTTAAAAATAAATAACTATATAAATATAAAATAAAAAAAGATATACAATACGGTCGAATGGGTCATGTAATATGCACAATACGGTCCAAATTAAACCATTAACCCTTTATGTGCACTTCTTGTGTGGGCTTATTGTTTTGAAAAAAAGGCCTCAAATTGGAATTCGGGGATTTAGGGTTATGAGATACAGTCCTCTTTCTGTATAAAACCCAAATTAGGGTCCTCTCTCGCAGAGTCAGAATCCTAGAGCTTCTTCAGTTTCTGCCGCCATGGGAAGAAGTAAGTCCGTCCCTTCTTGTTGCCTTTTCAAATTTCTTGTCTAATCTTTGGTGCGTTACACACACAGATCTGTTATAGTCGTTCTTTATCATGAATTGATCCATTTTCCTTTATCTCTTAGTCTTTTGGATTTTCAGTTTATTCTGATGTTTAGTACTTTGCCGACTGTTTTATGTTTTCCATGTTTTACGAATTGATCCGTTTTATGTTTTAGTTAGTTCATTTCACTGCAGTAATCATTCTGTTCTTAGAACTATCATCGCACGGTGAATTATTTTTGGGAAATGCTGTATTGGTTCGCTCTTGAAGAAAATAAGTTGATGTAATTTATGCTTTGATAGATTTAGGGTGATTGATAGTTTCTCTTGCTGTAAATAGGATTAGAACTAATATTACGTCAAGTATTTTGTTTGATGGGTAACTTTTGGATATTGTATATGCTTGCAGGGCTCTAGTTGGTGAAAGTAATTTTTTTTCTTTCCAGCTAAATCTTGTTTCTTCTCTTGTTTTTAAATAGGACCAGCAAGGTGTTACCGTCAGATAAAAAACAAACCATACCCCAAATCACGTTTTTGCCGTGGTGTGCCTGATCCCAAGATTAGAATTTATGATGTTGGGATGAAGAAGAAGGGAGTTGATGAATTCCCATTCTGCGTTCACTTGGTGTCTTGGGAGAAAGAAAATGTCTCCAGTGAGGCTCTTGAGGCTGCTCGTATTGCTTGCAACAAGTACATGGCCAAATTTGCTGGAAAGGATGCTTTCCACTTGAGGGTTAGGGTTCATCCTTTCCATGTCTTGCGTATTAACAAGATGCTTTCCTGTGCTGGGGCTGACAGGCTCCAAACTGGTATGAGGGGTGCCTTTGGAAAGCCACAGGGTACTTGTGCTAGAGTTGCCATTGGTCAGGTTCTTTTGTCAGTTCGATGCAAGGACAACAATGGTGTTCATGCCCAGGAGGCTCTTCGCCGTGCTAAATTCAAGTTCCCTGGTCGTCAAAAGATTATTGTCAGCAGGAAGTGGTATGCATTGATTCTAATATCACCTTTAAACTGTCTTTTTTACTTTGCTTCTTTTTGTCTAAGAATTTACTAGTGAAATAGTTTGCCTCGTTTTATAAATTGGCGCATCTACTTCTATTATTTGTTGGTAGTAATTGTCCTAGGTGGCGTCCTATTTAATTTAGAAATGTCTGCTGTCATTGGGCTATAATTTGCCCAACTCAGTGTAAAATTCTCTTAGATTGTATGTTGATATGTTGCATTAAAGGGATGTATTATTGGACAATTACTTGATCTGAATTTTGTTGTTCTGAGGGGCAACCTGTTTGTATTAAATGGCCGGTGATCTTGGAGAATTCTTCTTGATCTGAATGTTTTTGTAGTTTGAATGCAAAGAAGATTCATATTTCTAAATTGTTGGATGACTTTGGTGTTCAGGGGCTTCACTAAGTTCAGCCGCACTGATTATGTGAAACTGAAGGCTGAGAACAGAATTGTTCCCGACGGTGTGAATGCAAAGGTTAGTTTTGTAATTTTGGCCACGCCGCTCAATGTAAATTTCTTTCCCCAGCTATGTTGTATTGGGAGTCTCTAACTTTGGTTTCTCGGTAAAAATGCACGGGGAATCTAATGAGTGCTTTCAATTTCTCCAGCTCCTTGGATGCCATGGACCCCTTGCGGGACGAAAGGCGGGATGCGCCTTCTTGCCTGCTGCCGCATAGGCTTCTCATTTGTTTACTGAAAGGAAGTTTTGTTTCGAAGATTGTCATCTACAAGTACTTTATTGTCTTTAGAAAAGAATTTCTTATCATGGATTTTAAGTATGATTATGTAATTGTTTTACAAGGCTTGTGGACTATTTATGGTTATCTTTGTTAATTTTGAAACTTAGGATTTTAAAGATCCAAATCAAGTCTTGCATCAGCATCTGGCTTTAGGATCTTGATTAATCTTATTCGTTTGGTTGTTGAAATGGTGGTTGATTGGTTCGAACTGCCTTGGAAGGTAATTCTACGAATGGTATCCTGAATTGGACCCAGGATGAATCAACTCGTAGTACTATGGTGATAGGGATTGCCTGTGGCCTATTGCCTCGTTGTATTACCGGGAGTGTAGAAGCTCTACATTTTTAAGGATTACAAGTCAGTAACTAAGATAACGAGATAAACGGGAAAGAAAATGATAAAAACGAATGAAATGGTCTGGGATAATAAATTATAAATTATAAAAGGGATTTAAAGTTTAAAATTTTATTTAATTGAATGATTTTAAATATAATTGAAGAAATAGATTATTTTTATCTATAAAAAATATTAAAATTTAATTTAAAAAGATTGTTAAATGATTATGAAAATTAAGTGATTCATTAGTTAAACTGAAGTAAAAAATTAATTGTTTCGAAAAATTTTATAATTAAATTAACTGAATTAATTCGATTTTTTAAAATTATAATAAGTACAGCCACTATCTGTCAATATACTTCTGACCAATAATAGTCAATGAAATTAATTTTGTAAATGATGTTGGTAAAATGGTAAAATAATAACAAAATGTTTATTATTTTTAACCAAAAAATATAAGTAATTCTAAAATGTTTGTTACTACGGAAGCGTGGTGATTATTTTCTGAGCCTTATATATATAAACGTATGTGTACGAAAAATCTTTACAAATATAAAACATTAAATGCAAATATAAACAAGTTAAGAAAATTTTATTTTTCTAAAATTAATATCGACTTTAATTTTTAAAAAATAATTTCATGAATATAATTAAGTTTATATATTTTGAAAATAAATCAATAAATTAAGCTAAAGGCACCTTAATTGCTATTACGAGATTATAAACATGAAACTATCAAATGTTTCACATAAGTAGGGTTTTATGTGTGCCTAATACATTGATTGTAATGCCCGTTCCAATTTCAAAGTGAGGTACGTTCTGCTTTTGCTCTAGACTTATTTCAAATAATTTTTAAAAAATTTTAAATTAAAATAGAAATTAAATCTATAAAAATTTGAAATTGAAGCCAAAGGCACATTAATTGCAATTATCTTTTATGAACTAAATTTACAAAAAATACATCAATAATAACATTTCAATAAAAATCTCATCGGAACATGCAACCTGAAGGTGTTCAAAAATATGCAGGTTTATCTCTAACTAGTAGATAGATTTAAAAAAAAAAAACACACACACACACACATATATATACACACATATGTTTATGTATAATAAATAAATAATATATTCATATGAAAATAATAAAATAAACATAAACATAAAAGATAATAATAATAAAATATAAATATAAACAAATACTTAAGTAATAAATAAATAATACAAAAAGGTAAAAAGTAAAAATAAAAAATAAAATAAGAAAATAAATAAATGTGTAGGGCAAGTAACTAAGAGGGAAGTACTACATCTCTAAATGTTTAGGCTAAATACAAGAGAAAAATGTTTAAAAGACATATAAGAAC
>JANIIA010000009.1:6705106-6726812 GCA_027478495.1 Erythroxylum alaternifolium | reverse complement strand
ATAATAATAATAAATTAAACAAACAAATACAACAATAATATAAAAATAAGTAATATAATAGATAATATAATAAATATAAAATAAGGTAAAAATAAATATAAATAAAATAAGAAAATAAATAAGAAAAATTAAAGAAATGTTTAAATTAAATAATTAAGAAGAAGTAATACATATTAAATATTTTAAAATAAAAATATTTATCTTTTTAAATTTTTTAAAATTATTTTATAATATTGTCTTTAATAACATTTGTATAAAGTAATACAATACTAATTAATCCCATTTACAAATATTTACATTCAATTAAAAATTTTAATAATTAAAACAAAAATCTAAAAAAATAGAGTTTTTTTGGTTTAATTTTCTAATTTTCATAATAGAAGTAGCTTCTGCGCCTGCTACTATACTAGTAGTCCCATAGTTAGTACTGAAAAAGAAAGAAGAAAGATAGAAAACGGAGGCTCTGGGAGGACTAGGGAGGGCGAGAGCGAGAGCGAGGGAGAAGGAGGTTGAGTTGACAATGACATTGGCAGAAAAAGAAAAAAACAAATGCAAGCGAGCGGTTATGTTTAATTGAATTGGGTTGTTAGGGTTCGAATCCAATCTATCATCAGAGTAGAATAAAGGATAGGATCTGATTCTCATCCTCTTCCCTTCTTCGGGAGTCTACAATCATGGCATACCGTAGGAGGCAGCAACCGCAGCAGCACTAGTCAATTTCTTCAAATCCAACAACAACATCTAATTCTTTTACTACTAGTAATTGTAGCAGAAGAAGAAGTGGAGGACGATGATGGTTACTGTTAAGAGTAATAATACTCGAGAAGATACGACAAGCACAGCAACGACAGTATCTCTAGCTAAGAAATGTATGTCTACCGTCTTGTTTTCTGCTGAAACCTCCGAACCCTTTGCTTCATTACCTGGATGGAATAGCTTCTAAAACTCCATGTGAAAAAGAGTTGGTTCACACTCGCATTGATACTGACATTTTTTGCATTATTCTACAAGTTGTCACATAAGAAGATATACCAATTTCATATTTGTCACCTAACAAGACATCAGTTGTATTTGAATATCAACACATGATTTTGGATTGAATATATATTGGCGACATTTTACAGTTTGATCTTGACATTGGTGATGTTTTATAAGTTGATCATCGTTCTATCCATTAACTTGATGTCTGTTCCTTTAGGCTTTCTGATGAGGCTACAAGTGCACTTGACAGTACAACAGAAGCAGAGATATTAAGTGCACTGAAGTTATTAGCCAATAATCGAACATCAAATTTTGTAGCTCGTAGGCTTAGAACAGCAATGCTGTGTGATGAGATTTTTCTTCTGCTAAGTTCCTGAAACACAAATGCTGCTACTCTAGGATTTTGTTGCTCTCTCTTTCTGATATAACCATACACATTTTAGAAGCAATGTTTCTTTTACAGCACCATTGGAGCATCTTTCTACACTAGTTGTTAGTTGCCATAAACTATGTTCTCCTGCATTTTACTTGAGAAAGCCGTATTGCTAGCGCGTGAAAATACCAAGCTTCTATGTCCACTAGGTAACACAAAATTGCATATGATGTTTTAGGATGTAATGTGTGTTGTTGTTATTACCATCTTTTTATCCACATGTTTTGGCACGTTTGTGTTTGTTTGCTACAAACTGGATGCATTTCCCCTTGATCATAAAGAATCTGAATATTCTAGCAAAAAGGGTGTAATATTAATTCTGATCAAACTTTGATTGGAGTGTGGGATAAATTTGAGATTTTTTAGGCACCTTCTGATCTGTCCTGATATTATTCACTTCCCTAGCTGTTCAATGCTTTTATTCTTACTTCTTTGTAGATAACTGTTCTAGAAAGTGGGAAGCGGGATCAAGGACCAGAAGAAATTCTCTTGACCAAGGCTGGAAGATGCACACAACTTTGGGCTCAACAAAACGGTGTTGTCAATATGATTGATTCAACCCCTAAATTAGAGGCATGAATGATATTGTCTTCCCATTCAATAAACTTTTATGCACTGTTTTGTGCAGTATACTAGGGAAGTGTCAATTTAGTTCTGTATTAACTAGTGAGCAGATACAACGAAACCTTTGTATGCTAGATTGATTGACAATTCTATTGCAAGCGGGTTTGTTATGAGGATTGAAATTAGTCAGGTCTCAGAGGAACGCTATACCATATGTGTACAAAGCTGTCTACAGCTGAACTATGGTGAGCTACATATACGGATTGGTCAATCGCAGACTCAGCCATGTAGAATACTGTAGGTGGACCCTAATTGATTACATATTTGAGATTGAATTGCCAATAAAGAATTTTCACTTTTGTAGTTTGTTCATTCTCTTGTTACCATTCCCAAAATATATGCAAAATTTCTATCCACCAATGATGCCTAGTTGTGTTTGGTTATTTTTCACTTGTTGATAGTTTCTTGAGTGCACCATTGCATCTTTGCAAGCATATTTGAAGGATAATGCTTCAACCGTGTAACACCATGTACAAATTATATTGGGAAAGATAGAACTGCTATATCATTTTATTATGCAAGCATGATAAGCTTATTTCACTTATTTTACGATTTCAATTTTAATGATTCTTTGCATCAACTATGAGTATTGTTTTAAAGTCTTCCTCAATGCGTGAGGATTTTGTGTTGCCAGATATGAGAAGGTAAGATTAGTTAATGAATGCTATGGTTTTTGGAATACGTTTTAAAACTTACCTTGTTAGATTTGTCGTTATTTAAAACGGCATTGTTCTGCTAAATATGTCAATAGATTCATTTGAAACCAAAAAAGACAATTTTCAAGATTTAATCACCGTACATTTGGCAATTTGAGCGTTCCACGTAGCGTTAACTTCTCACCGACAAGGTTTTCATAATTTGTGTATAAAATGAGTGGTGTCTTAGTGTTTGGAACAGTGTGAAGTAACCTTGTAGTGGTCAATATAGGAAATCAAGGTGCTCTGAAGAAGAAGCAATAGATAATTTTCCCTGTATTAGGAGTTTTCCTAACTTTCAAAATTGTTTACTGCTTCCTTTCCTTGTTGGTAAGAGAGCTGATTCGGTAAGTTACTCTATTATGCCTTCTTTTGTACTTGATGCATGCTTTGTGTTAAGAGTTATAGTGATGCTTTCAACAGGTTTTTTGAAGTTTCTTCTTTGATCTACTCATTATAATTTAGATTCACAGTAGTCCGTAGTTACCTGTTTTTCAAAGTTATTCAACAGGTTGGAGTACAGATCTAAGTCTTTTACAGTGATGGTGGTTCATGCATGCAGTTGTGAACCACTTTTTCTTAAGGAGTTCATATGCAAAACTGTGTTTGTTTTACCTCTTACTTGATCTTCTGTTCTCTTTAGTGTGACTAGATCTATGTCTTTGTTAGAATGTTTTATCTAATTAAATCCATGTTTTGATGAGCTAATATGATTATTGTTCTTCTTGTAGTTGGTAGCTTTTAATTTCTTTTTGCAGCTACAACTTACAGGTCTTCTATTTGTTGAGTTGATCTATTTATAGTTGAGTTTTAACTACTAAAAAACTATTAAATTAAATTTCCTGAAAAATTTTACTAGCCAGAGAGTATGAATTGAGACAAAATATTCTCTAATAAAGAGACGATTATTCATGCTAACTTTTTTAATTATTGTTGGTCTTTCTATTTTAGAATCCTTGTTATTTTGAGTAAAAATGAAAAAAAAAATTATTATTACACAAATTCTCCAAAATAGTTTTTTGTTTGTTTTTGTGTTTATTAGTTAATAGAATTAGTTGGATTGCATATATTTTTTCATTTGTAATTATTAATATCAAGTAAGTAACAGGTACCTGGAGACGGTGAGTGAGCAGTAATTGAGACTGAAGGTTTGACTTCGGCGGTTACAACTGAGTTTTATTTAAGAAGTAAAAATGCTTTTGACCATTTTCATTTGTCCTTATGCATCTTTCTCATTTTAATATGAAATAACCTTTATTTCTTATCTCATAAGAACCAATCGAATACTCGGTAATTAATACCAAATCTTAGTTAGAAGCATGAAAATGAAAGTTTCTTTTAAAACTTTTATTTATTACAAGGGGTAATTTGGTAACACTATCACAACTTATTTTCACTTGATATTACTGTCAAATTAGGACAACTGACTATAAAATTATACCATAGCATGACCTTTGGCTATAGTCTAATCCTTCATTCAAGTTAAATTTCTTAGTTGATACAATCCATATTAAGAATGAGATTAAAAGAATAGAAGGATTAAACTGACATTAAGAAAGTGATATGAAACCTATTGTTTCTTGTATCTTTCTGTACTTGTCTTGTTAGTCAAAGTTACACTTTTAGCTATATGTGACAAATAACAGTGCTTTCATAAAGCTTAAATTTGTAGTGAGGTTCAAATAAGGAAAAGTGATATTCTTTAATTGTTAAAAGCAATATAATTATGTTATTACCTTCCATGAAAGTAATATCTAAAACATGAAATTGGAAGAACAAAATTCTAAATTGAAAATATATAGTAACCACAATTTGCTATGCAGTTTGGAGTCTTGTAAAATTGAATGTATCTTCATTTATGACAATTTGTTTGGTGCAGGGTATCATTTATTATTGTTTGAAAAAAGAAATTAAAGAGGAAGGCATGGAAAGGCAAGAAGGAATAATTACAACTAGCACTGGGCGAAGAAGGAGCGCCAGAATATCTGAATTAGAAGAAAAAGCAAGACTTCTTGCTTTAGAGAAAAAAGCAAAAGCAAAAGCACAGGCTAATACTAATAACAACAGTAATAATAAGCCAAAGTCCACTAATAAGAGAGGCAACAAGCGCAAGAGCCTACATGACGTGGTAGTAAATTCAGTTTCTTCTCACTTTTTTGAGGACTGTTACTTACTCACTTAAATATTTTATGAAAAGAATACAAATGCATTTATTACATTTTACATATTCTCTTCTTTATCATAAATTTGAGTATTTATTTTATACTTGTTTTTTCCTTTTTCCATATTTGCATTAATTTCTGATAAGCAAAAATATCATAATTATGTCATTTAGAGCAGCTTCTTGTATATATAAATATGTATTCTCATGCTCATACTCTTACCAATCAAACTTTCTTTCAGCACCATTCTATAGCTAATCAATAGTTTATATTAGTTGAGTTGTCCATAAGGTGATTCATATACTATCCTGAAATTGAAAAATAAAAAAGAAGTCTATGCTCGTCTGAACTCTATAGTGATAAAATATAGAAAGTTCGTTCTTGTTATCTTATATACTTACTTCAAGAAATGGCGGTATGTAACTGACACTCTCTCTTTTATTAAGTGCATGCCATTTGCTTATTATGTTCTATTTGCAACACAATCATCATTATTCATGCAGGAAGGGGATAGTTCTAGAGCAGCCAACATCTCAACCAGATTGGGTTAGTCTTCAAGTTTTGGCTAATAAATTAATTGGCTATTTTTTGTTCTTGAGTTAATTACAAAATTTTATTTATCATGTTGTTCAAGATCAACCAACATCAGGTTTATCCCCTCAAAAGTGGAACCAGACGTTGGAGTTGATACTCGATATACTACAAAGGTGATATAAATGTTATGGTCTTAATTCTTATTTAGAAGAAAATCTATTCGTTTTTAGTTAGAAGCAAGGTTTTAAATTCTTAACACTAATTACACAGTAATTGATATTAATACAGGAGAGACACTCATGATATATTTGCACGGACGATCAATCCAGACTTGGTAGTTTTTAATTAGATCATATGTTTCTTTTAAATGTTCAATGGTTATTACTTAATTAACTTTTAATTTGTTCCATGTTAAGGTTTACGGCTACTACGGCATCGTTAAAGAGCCCATGAATTTTGGCACGATGAGGGCTAAGCTTTGGGGAGGAAGCTATACGAGTTTGGAACTATTTGAGGTGAGCTTCACAAAGAAAATGGTATAAGGACCATCAAATAACTTCTAATTATGGCTGATAATACTATATTTGATATGTGGATGCAGCACGATGTCTTTCTTGTGTGCAACAATGCTATGACATTCAGTTCACCCGCTACTCTGTTTCATGTAGAGGTCAAGCTCTATAAGGATTAATCAATAAACTGTCCTCAGAGTCATATCCACATCTATATTGCTACTACTGATTCACTTTCTCGACTTTCAGGCTCGCGCTATTAGTGAGCTGGCCAAACAGCTCTTTCATAGCCTTAGAACTGAACCAGAGAAATTTGAGTCAGAGTACTTGGGGACGAGAAGACGCTCTGACAAGAGACCACGGCATGAAAGTAGCGATGGACATGCTTCTTCCAAGCATCCTAAGCAATGGGATGCTTCAAGTCCCGCCTTTACTGCTTCCAGAAACTTGCCTTCATCAATTCCTTCTTCTGGTAACTCTTTGTTACTTCATTTGATTGAATACTACTTTAATTTGTTATCTTTATTTATATGTGTATGTAAATATCATATGATTAATCGTTGCTAAGCCAATTAATCTTCGCTATAACTTTTCCAGGGCCAAACGACGGAAACGCCTCTGAAACTGAGAGGCGTGGAACATATAGACCTCAGAGTTCGTATGTGGATGGGGATCAGTTGAGCTTTGCATCGGCGGTTGATGCTCAAAAACAACTCCAGTTTGTGAGTATTTCTTCTCACGGGATATTGTAATCTCAACATTTTTTGTTTAATTTCCTGCATATAATTAGTACTTAGTATTTATATATGATAAGCTGATGATAATTATTTTCATTTGGTGGTGCATCTAGAACCCCGACGCAGGAATTGGGTACAGGGAAAGTCTAACGAGATTTGCGAAAGGCTTGGGACCAATTGCTCAAATGGTTGCCAACAGAAAACTGGCCCAACTTCCCACTCAACCCTCCTCTTTCGGCTTTGATCAACCATCATCTACTCTTCAGCTGGGAGGTGTTCATCATCAACACCTAAGAGGTCATCAAATGCCTTCCAGTTTCTTTAGTCCTAGCTCACCCCCGGCTGGTGTTGCAAGGTTTAGAGGAAAGATGGCGGAGGATCAGAGCTGTTGGGCTCCTACGACCAATGTAAGTGCTGCTGAGAGAAGCGCTACAAGTACAAGTGATTATCTGGATGCTGCTTGTGCTTCCTCTCAGAATGTGGGTGGCTCCAAGGATAGCATGGACGACCTTATTTTGACAATTATGCAACTTGGAGACATCCAAGACAGGTGTGCTCAAGCTCCCTCTGGTTCTTATTACCCTCTCACAGGAACTGATGATGTATACACTGCTCAGCCTCAACTGTCACATCATCATCATCAGTTCTCTAGTGAGGTGCAAGTGCAATCGCCATGGCCAGCAACAAACGACAGCTTAGATGAGACCATGTGGTTGCCGCCACAAACCAGAGCTGAAGAGGTTCCGTACTTCACACCTCAGATGCAAGGAACCTCATCATCATTCTTCAATACCTTGGACTCCCAAGGGCCAAGTAGTATTGCTACCAATTATGGTCAATGGAGTCAACAACAGGCACCATGGAGTCTGGAAGCAATATGCAGTTCTCCTCTTCCTCCTGTCATGCAAGCACAGGAGCAGATGACGACGACTCCATGGGACCTTCAGGAGCACAACAGTACATTGGTGGGGCTACAACAGTGGCAAGAAAGCCCATTGTTTGATCAAAGCACGGGTATGAGTTTCGGTGCTCAACAAGGAGCCCAATTCCAACCCCAACCCCAACCCCAGCCCCAAGGTATGCTTGGTGGAGCTGCAGAGACGACATTCACTTGTCGACCCCCCCATCCATCATCTTCATCGGGAAGAGGTACTCAGCAGCAGCCTGACTTGAATCTTCAGCTCTGAACTGATCACTAATAACAAGAGCTTAGAAGATGTAGAGAGAGGGAGGGGATATCTGTCTGATGAACTCTGAGGTCCCCATTTTACACAAGGAGAAGGAGAAGAATAAAAGGGGGGAAATTAGTTTAATTCTTTTAGATTAACTTTTTTTTCTTTTGTACATCATAACTAATTGCACATGTTTCTCAGATATTCAAAAATGTATATAGAGTTATTCATTATGTAAAGTAATGAAATACGTACATTTGCAATTAATTGTAAAGGTTTTACCAATACTCGAGAAGTAAATTAATTGTAAAGTAACGAAATAAGTACATTTGCATGAAAAATAATGTAGCATAATTATGTCTATCTGATAGAAGGTAATGGATGCAGTAGTTTAAGTTTTGTTATCTGCTTTGTGGTTGTGTCAAAGTAGACCGATTGGTCTAATTGCTTATAGGTTATTTTCGAATCAAACATGGTGGAGATAGGACAAACACTCTTTCATTACTTCATACAAATTCAATCATATTAAACCAATCACACCACGACGTATTAACCCCTGGACCTATCAATTAAAGATTGAATCTGCGAGGAATTTAGCATGCATGTACAGAGAAATGGGATGTTCACTCTTAAGGTAGTTTGGGACAGACTCTAAGCCAGCTCATACACGCAGCCATCACTTTTTTGTCTCCTCTGCCACAAACAGCAGCGACACCACACCCAACCATTTCACCACCCACAGAAGCGCAAGGTTGTCAGACTCACATTCGTTAGAGGAGAGAGAGTTGTAAATATGTGTAGTAATCTTTGTATATAAACAGAGCATCAATCATTTGTAAATATACATACAGAAATACGTTGTTAATTCATCATCCTTGATATTCTTTACCTAAAAAACGCGTTTTGCATGGTATTAGAGCAGTGTAGCCTGATCCTGTAACCCAAACCTCAAAAAACTCTTACCAAACTCCCTTAAATCCAAAACCCAAAATGTCTCAAAGTTTTGGTGAGTCCGGTGAGATTGACGGTAACCAAAATCCCATTTATGGTTATGATTCATACCGTATTAGTGCCAGTGACAACCCCGTATCTGTCTTGGTAACAACCCCACTTGATAAAGGAAACTATCTACTATGGAGTCGTTCAATGGTTATAGCCCTAGTGGCTAAAAACAAGCTAGGCTTTGTCAACGGTAAAATACCGATGCCAGAAGACGATGAAGCTCAAGCAAGAAGATGGTGTTGGATATGGGTCCCTCTTACATGGAGGGACTCCATTTCACAATTGCGGCACCGAAATCGGTGCCGCATGTTGTTTTTGTTGAATAGCAGCATGCTGTTTTTGTTGAACAGCCGCATGCTGTTTTTGTTGAATAAATGGAAGAAGACAGCTATAAAGGCAGCTGTCTTACGCGGTGGAGTGCCTATATAAGGCACTCCCTGCTTCAGACATAAACACAGAGAAAATAGAGAGAAAAACCAGAGCAAATCAAATGCTCTGAAGTTAGGAAATA
The DNA here is from genome assembly GCA_027478495.1 of Erythroxylum alaternifolium. Lineage (NCBI taxonomy): Eukaryota > Viridiplantae > Streptophyta > Magnoliopsida > Malpighiales > Erythroxylaceae > Erythroxylum > Erythroxylum alaternifolium. The sequence continues at coordinate 6,717,449 of JANIIA010000009.1, read as the reverse complement.
TTCCTAAAGGGTTGGTGAGTGACAAAATAGTGAGATTAGTATTTATTAGGTTGGGAAACACCTTGTGAGCCACTATTTTAGTTTTATCTCTGTATACCTACTGTTTGTAATAGTGGAAGAAATGTTCTGAGTTTTTGTTTGTGGACGTAGCCCAAAGTTAAGGGTGAATCACGTTAAATATTCTGTGTCCATTTTGCTCATTTTATTTTCCTTTTCACAAAATACACCCGTTGCACCCAACAATACTCGAGATTTAGAGTAGGTATGTTAAAATTGTAGAGATGATATCCAACTAAAAGTACTTCCATTTGAAGCTTCTAAAATAAAAAAATTTGGATGAGAGTTTAAGAGTATTAGTGATACTAATAATAATAACAGGTTTAATGAGCGTGAATATTAGAAATAGTGAGTTGAAGTTTCTAGTGCGTATGAGTAAGGGGGTTAAGTGTGAAAAAGTTAGAAAGAAAAAAATATTGACAAAAATTCCTTTGATTCTAGAAAAAATTATAAATTTCTTTCTTATTATAAAAAATCAATAATAGAAAAATATAATAAAAGTTGAAAGAAATCACGATCACAAATTATAATACAACGATAAATATTATTAATTGAATTACTTTGTTACAGGCATGTTTGAGTTTTGTGACCCTTTAAGGGCTTTCAGATTCGTAGCCCTTATGGGTCTTCTCAGTCCAGCATTGATCATAAGAACAAAGGATGCTCTACTTTATGGTTACTTTCATCCCGTCTTAACCACCACTTCTCTTATTTTCTTTTTTTTTTGTGTTAATCCACGAGGTGTCCTAAGAGGGTCACAATTATGAGAAGGTACCTTTAAGTCATTCACACCTAAATTAATCCCCGCTCGCTATGGATCAAGCTGTAAGGGATAAAGTATTGGCCAAATAAATTTCTTTATTCTCAGGACTCGAACTTGAGACTTCTAGTTAAGGGATGAGAGTGTTGAACCACTTACATCAACCATGCTTGGTTACTTCTCTTATTTCCTTTAATCTCTCAAAATGAGAATTACATGGTAAGAGAATCTCTAAATACTGGATATCCCAAAAAAAAAGAGAATAAGGGAAACCTCTAATCTTTAGGGAAGATGAAGTTCCAATTCTCATGAGAATGATTGAAAATAGTAATGAAATTGAAATTAAAGAGAATAAATTAAACATTGAAAAGAAGAAAGTCGCTATTACAAGTTGGATACATGTGCAGAAAAACTGATTACAGGGTTCCTCTTGCATTTAACAGAAGGATGAGGCAAGACAGGAAGGCCCCAGTGAGTAGAGAAGATGAAACCAGGATATGAAAAATGGTCCATGTTGATTGTAGCGTTAAAAATATCCCGACATACCTTGGCAATTCTGCTCGACAACACAACCACAGAGGTGCAAGTGAGTTTCCTGGTGCGAGACAGACGAAATCCCTTTATCCCACCATTCCTTTTCACCCAACGCCTTCTACTTCTAACAGCCTTTTCCCCCAGTTTCTCATCTTCTTTACCATTCTTAGCAAGCTTCTCGTACCTAGACCTCATCATCATCAACTTAAAGTTATAAACTTGGTCGGTAACCTATAACGTGTGGACAACTATCTCCTATATATGCGTGTGTGTGTATGTCAATAGACGGATGAAGTGCATCTAGACTACTAGCTACAGAATAGAAGGGATGTAAATGTTTTAAGAATCTAGTGCTTCAGATGCATATTATATACTAGTAGTATAGAGTAGCAGAAGTGTGACTAATTGATTCCTCGCAACACATGCATAGCATTAGTCAGATGCCCCTCATTGCTACTTTTGACACATGAACCAACTTCCCATATCTATTGATTTTGCATACTAATCAAATGCTAATTAATGGAGGTAGCATGTGCAATGATTGATAGCCACATTGTTACCAATATAAATCAAAAGCAATCATTAGGTAAAGGAAGGGAATGTATGTGGTTATGATTATTAACCAACACCCAGATATGCTTTTTTGTTTGTTCTTATTAGCATCAACCTTTCTAGCAACATTCTCAACTGCTAGGTCTGTATTGTACGAGTTCGAACAAGACACTATCTAGTAGTTATTTCATTATCATTTTTCAACCACCAGCAGTAGCTCCAGCAGAGAAGTTCTGCATACTTAACAAAGTAGAATACAAACTTAACCAAAACATAAACTTCCAAAGAACCAATAAATCAGAAAGAAAAAGAGCCTCGAGAGGATGCATTCTACTCTGACCATCAAAGGCAATACTTAGGATCAAGTTGACTAAATTCTAAGATAATTCTGCAAAAATCACAGCCTCTTCCCTTCCTCAAGGTATTACATGGAAGCTTACCAGAACAACCTGAGGAGATGGTTTTTACTCTTTTGTGAATACTTATTTAAGCCAGCAAAATACTGTATCACCTAGACTTCAATTTATCTATTGGAACCCGCAACGTGAATAACGTTTTCGATGAAAATATAAGCACGCTCAAAGAACAAGTTATAGATTAACTTAGTTTAATCTAAAAAAACTATACTTCTTTAGTCTTAATTTTTTTACTAAACATTTATGAAGTTACTTTAACATAACTTGTTATGTAATTAACAATTGTGAACTTAACATACCTTGTATGGTTGTTCTAAATGATCATTTTTTTGAACTTCTATTATCATAAAGTTGCTTTATATAATTTAAAATAAATAATTTTGCAAGAGATATTTGCATTTTTTAGTCAAATATTAGACAACATTGTACAATTACTTGCCAAAAAATTAATAAGTAGGCTTTATTACAATTTTGTCATTGGGCATTTATCAATTACAATTTTTAAATTAAGGTTAAAAAATAAATTTTGATTCTATATAAATATGATTGATAACTGGAAATTATAATATGTTTTACATATTATTTTAAATCATTTGTATAACACATTTGGGTGAATAATGTTGCATTATAACTCAGGATGTTTAGTTTCATATTTTATCTAAAAAGGGATTAAATTATATTAAATGTTTTTTTAGGTTTGATGGAGCTTAAAGAAAAAAACTAAATAGGACAATCCAAAGGAAAGAAACGACAACGCAGCAACCCATAGCGAAACACAAAACGCACAGCAGCTGGGAGCAAAAGGAACCAAAACGACAGTGGCTAAAAAGAAAAACGCCAGCAGATGAGCAGTAGCCAACAAATAATCAGTAGGAGCAGAAAACGACAGCAACAATTGAGACAAATCAAAACGCAAGCAAGGCAAATCAAAAGCAAAACGCAAGGCACAGCCATTCCATGGAAAGTAAAACGCAGCGTAGCATAAAACGCAGAAGGACAGCAGCTGGGAGTAGAAACGACAACACACAGACACAGCAGCACTCAAAGAAGGAAACGCACAAAATGCCAATGAACAGGGAAAAACGACAGTGCCGAAAGGAGAAGGGAAGCACAAAGCGCAGAGATAAAAGTAGATAAAACGCAGGAGGAGAACATGCCAATGGTAAAATGCAACCCAAGAAACTAGAAAATAAACAGAAAACGCAGCACAACACACCCAGTAAAGAGGAAGTAAAACGACAAAGCAAAGGCGATAAAACGCAGCAAAGGCAGGAGTGAAACGCTACAGCAGAAACACACCAACAGCAAGAGAATCCAGAAGCAAAATGTAACACAGCTAAAAAGAGAAAAAAAAAAAAACTCAGCAGTAGCGTCAAATGAGGAAGTACGATAAGCATTATCTTCATCCAAATCCATTCAAAGTGGAGAAGATAAGAGGGAAGCGATATGATGCGAAAAAAAATGTGTAGCTGTTGGAGTTGTTTCGGTGGCTATAAAAAGCAATAGCGGGAAGGAAAAAAAAAAAGGAACGATCAAGCAGTCACGCAAAAGGAGTATTCTGACAGGATTAACACACTTTCAACGCAGGTCAAAGCTAGGCGCTGTAGCGAGGAGCGTCGGGGGTGTTTGGAGAGCCATAAGCTGACTAGAATGGAACTAGCTAGTTGGTTTTCTACAACTAATTTGTTAAATGTCTCAGATTATTTCGGATATATTGAAATTGCATAACTAAATTAAAATTTAATACTTGCTTATTCACTTATAAATATTATGTTAAATTTATGTTTTATATATTTAATTTCCAAATTTAATTTGATTCATTCTATACACCAAAACCGCAAACCCCCTCTTTTTATTCACATATTATCTTGAATATAATTGGATGAAATCTTTACATGTTCTTCATTGTGTATGTGTAACTTATTTCAATTCGTAAAATAACACAGTTTAATGTATTGTGTTCTAAATAACCACGTATTATAAAATTAGATTTTATTTTTTTTCTAAGAATATATTGTAAGTTTATTTTCTTAAGTTTTTGATGTTGTATATTAATTATGTGGTTAAAAAAAGACATTATGTGTTTATGCGTTGACGATGTTACATTTGTATAAGTGAAACTATTAGGATGTAATTGTCTCTTTTAAAAGTGTTGCGATTAATAAACTATTTTAGTAAATTAACTTTCTTCGTGGGATCAACTCTTATTTGTCCTATACTACATTGCTTTATACTTTGTTTATTCAGTTGAAAGTGAGATAATGATTTAATTTGTATACATGTAATGACATGTATCAATTTTTGGCATCGATACTGGTGAAAATTTTATTTGCCTAGTTTATTTATTTATTTTTGAATCATAACTAATAATTCTTTTGTTTTTGAAAAAAAAAGGTAAGGAATGGAGAGCAATTTTTATGAAATTAAGAGACAGAAAAGAAACAAATGCACAAATTAAATTGGAAAAGGAAGACACAAAGATAGAAATGGTCGTAGGTACCTTAAAGCAACTTTCATAACCGAACTTAGAAGATCAAACTTATGCATCATCTTCCCAGTCTTGGAAAGACCCTTGAAGCTGAATTTAGGTTTCTTAAATTTATTACCTAATTTCTATGGATGTGCAAGTGAGGATTGTCATAGACATTTAAAAGAATTTTGATTGTTAATTATACTATAAGACCTGAAGGAATTGATGAAGAACAAGTGAAATTATGGGCTTTTTCATTTTCATTTCATGATTTTGCTGAAGATTGGTTATATTATTTGCCTCCTAGATTCGTAAATACATGGGCGAAATTACATAGGGTTTTTCTTGAAAAATATTTTCCTGCTAGCAAAACTGGATCTATTAGGAAAGAAATATGTGGCATTAGACAAAGCATAAATGAGTTATTATATGAATATTAGGAAAGATTTAAAAGACTATGTGCTAGTTGCCTTAATCATCAAGTTAGTGACCAATTATTAATCCAATATTTTTATAAGAGATTTTTACCATATGATAGGAGCATGATAGACGCAACTAGTGGCGGGGCATTAGTCGATAAAACTCCTATACAAGCTAAGCAATTAATCTCTAACATGGTTGAAAAATTCACAACAATTTGGAACTAAGAATGAGATTAATCAAGTTAGGAGAATTTACGAAATAGATGTTCATACCATTTAGGATCAACTAAAAGAAAATTCTCAACAAGTAGCTCATTTGACCACTTTAATGTCGAAACTTGTAGTTGGTAGTAGTACCTAAGCTTGCACTTATGAAATTTGTACTAATTTTACTTATACTACTGTTGCATGTCATTCTTTGGAGGTTCAAGATGTGAATGTTGTGGGTAGTTTATCTAGGACAAAAACAAAGGAAATATGACCCCTTCTTGTATAATGATGATTGGAAAGATCATCTAAACTTTATATATAGACCTAGGATAAACCTACCTAATTTCATGAGTAACCAAAACAATCCAAGGCATTCTTTTATACCTAACCCACCTAAAAACCAACCCATTGGTCAATCCTTAAAAGATATGGTAAAACAATTAGCTAACCAGATTTGGCAAGTACACATGTAGGGGTAGAATATCAAAAGAAGACAAATGCACATCTACAACACTTAGAAACCCAAATAGGACAAATATGCACCATTGTAAGTAATGTAGAAGCCTAATTATCTAGGAAGTTGCTTGCTCAATCCATCCCAAGTACTAAAGAATCACCTCGACAATGGAGGAGGACGTCGAGCTAACGACACAAACCAAAGGCATTACTTAAGAGGCAACCTAAGACAATCAAAATTAGATTTGAATTTCTTTTCCTTTAGCTTATTTATTTTTTATATAGCTATTTATTCTCATTAAAAATCAATCAAAATATTTTTGCTATTTTATATGTTTTTTTTGTGTGGATATTTCTTTTTCTGCATTTAGCTATTACATTGAGGTCAATGTAAAATTTAAGTATGTGTGTGTGTGTGTGTGTGAGTGAGTTAGGGGGGAGAATACAAAGACATAACTAGTTGTATTGTGCATTTTATGTGTTAAAATTGAACATTTGAAAAATAAGGATTAAAAAAAGGAATTTGGATTACTTGCGTTGGCTTTGATATTATTTCATTTTGTGCATGTGTTTTGTTTTATCACCACAAAGAAAAGAACAACAAATTTTAACATTATGGTTGACGAATTAGCAAGTTGCATAGGCTATTTTCTTTAATATAACATGTTTTAAAACTCTTTTGTGTAATTTTAGGTTCACACTTAAAATGATTAACCCTTATTTAATAAATTTAGTTTATAAGCAATTGAAAGTTTTATTTTAATTTTACATACATGACATTAATGTTAGACTTTTTTCTCAATTTAAAAATGTTTGGTATCCTTAGTGATTTTCATTTACTTTTGATTACTGGAGAAATACTTGACGTAACCTTGAAAAATTAATTTTCTATAAAAATGTTTTTGATCAAGTGCCACTTTGAGACAAAAAGAGATTATTTGGAAAACACTTTATCAAAAAGTTATTTTTAATAATTAAGTGTCCCTTTGAGAAAAAAAATGTTTACTAGGGAAACACTTACAAAGGACCAAGTACTCTTTTGAAATCACAAGTAAGGTGAGAAGATGAACCAAGCACAAAGGGTAAGTTGCCTATTGTGTTAAGAGCTAGTGAGTAGTGATGAAAAAGAAAATTAATTAAGTCAAATCAATATGCTTTTGTATGTAGAATTAATATATTAACATTGCTTATAGACTAACTTTATTAAAATGAGGTGTGAATGTCTCTAAAGTGTGAGGTTAAAATTGAAATTTTAAAGATGTTCTAAAAGATATTATATTAATGATTAAATCGATCGTGAATATGCTAAGACATTGTGATTTTCATGAATAAATTTTTTGAATTATTATTCAGTTTTTTAATTTAATTTATTCTATGTGATGTATGTTAGTAAATTAGATTCATATTTTGCATTACAGTGTTGTTTTGTCAAGGATTACCAAAAGTTAAGTATGAGAGAATTTGATAAGTGAAAATTATAACATATTTTACACCCCTATTTGATATTGTTATAAATCATTTATATAGCACATTTGGGTGAATAATGTTGCATTTTATTGTTAATAACTCAAGATTTTTAGTTTCGTATTTTATCTAAAAAGGGATTAAATTATATTAAATGTTTTTTACGTTTGATGGAGCTTAAAGAAAAAAACTAAATAGGACAACCAAAAGGAAAGACAGGACACTGCAGCAACCCAGAGCGAAAGACAAAACGCACAGCAGCTGAGAGCAAAAAGGAACCAAAACGACAGTGGCTAAAAAGAAAAACGCCAGCAGATGGGCAATAGCCAACAAATAGAAAACGACAGCAGCAATTGAGACAAAATGCAGCAGTCCAAATCAAAAGCAAAACGCAAGGCACAACCATTCCATGGAAAGTAAAACGCAGCGTAGCATAAAACGCAGAAGGAAAGCAGCTGGGAGTAGAAACGACAACGCGCAGCAGCACTCGAAGGAAACGCACAAAACGCCAATGTCTTATGAACAAGGAAAAACGACAGTGCAGAAAGGAGAAAAGCACAAAACGCAGATATAAAAGTAGATAAAACGCAGAGGAGAACATGCCAATGGTAAAATGCAATCGAAGCAGCTAGAAAATAAACAAAAAATGTAGTGCAGCACACCCAGCAAAGAGGAAGTAAAACGACAAAAGAAAAGGAGGTAAAACGTAGCAAAGGTAGGAGTGAAACGCTATATCAGAAACATACCAATAGCAAGAAAATCCAGAAGCAAAACGTAACACAGCTAAAAAGTGGAAAAAAACTCCAATGAGTTAATATAGATGTTAATGGGTCGGGCTGGGCCGGACCGAAGATATTTACCATGGGCCGCGGGCCGGCCCGTGACCCCCTGCGGGCCGAGATGGGCTGGCCCGCGACCCGACCCGTCCAATTTTATCATGGACGTCTCTAGCACAAACGAAAACAAAAGCAATCAAAAACGAAATAATAAAAAGTACTAGAAATTTGATAACGTAGTTCGGCACACCTTATTTACGTCTGCGAGACCTTCATCCAGCTTAATTACTTTCACCAAAGTACAATAAATTTACCCGAGATTTTACTGAGCCGACATCACTCAATCCTTGACACTATCTCTCAATTTTATTTTCTGTGAAAGAATTTCGCATCCAATAGTACAACCATCTCATACTAACCTCGAGAGAGGATTTACACACATTGTTTAATAATAAAGATAATTAAACGAACAACTCAAGTAATTAAAATAACTAGAAACAAAAACGATAATACACTTGAGATAAAAGAGAGTAACAACTTTCTGAAATGTTTAGGTCCACTGAAATAAATCTGGAAGTCGTCGCAACAACAATTAGTCCAATCGTGAACCACTTCATAAGGATGACAGTCCAACATGAGCTGTACAGAGCCGTGAATCTCCCATTCAGAAAATACGTACTGCACTCTTTAATTGTTATTAATTAAGCAAGGAACACACCACCAAAAAACACACAAACAAACAGCCCATGTCTTCAATAATAGTCCATTAATCCACACAATACCCAAGGCACTCACAATGCTCACTCGTAAACACAGCTGTGTGTCTCACTAAAGCCTTAACCAATTAACACCCACACATCCTTTTATAAAACCCACGATATATATGAAGATATGAACTCATAACCCACGTAAGGCCACTGCACAGTTGATTGCCAAAACTCCCACGTAAGGCCACTGCACTACTGATTTCCAAAACTCCCACGGTGTTTTTTTTCTAGTACGTGCACAACCTCTAGTCAATTAAGAGTACGTTTGGTTCGGCTTTTGGTAGGTAGAAAAGTACTTTTTTCCACCGCAAAAGTTATTTTAAGGAAAAAATAGATGTTTGGCTGTAAATTTCAAAAGCACTTTTGGAGTAGAAATAGTTTTTTTAAAGACTAAAATACAGCTTTTCCAAAAGTTTAAATTTGGAGCTTTTAAAAAAAGCCCATATTTTAGTTTTTTCGGGTAGAAGTTTTTGCGTCAGTTACGTATATAACAAAATCGCGTCACTTACGTATGTAATCAAAGGTTTTGGTCTCTTCACAAAAGTTTGTCTTCTGTCTTCTAAAAAATACAGCAACTCATCTTTTTAGATGAATCAACTCATAGGCTTTTTTTGTCGTTACAACTCATCTTTTTAGATGAATCAACTCATAGGCTTTTTTTGTCGTTATCTTTCTTGTTATTTTTCTACGTTATTGCGTTATTTTGTTATCGTCTGCGTGAATGCAGACGTTGGTCTGCGTTCAACGCAGATGCAGACTAACATCTGCGTCGGTCTGTGTCTAACGTCTGTGTTTAACGGCGCGTTCTGCATTAACGCAGACGAACGACGTCTGCGTTCAACGCAGACTATAATTCTTGTACTTCTGTTGATTATACATCTCAAGTTGATTTATTGGCCTTATTTTGGAACATGTTCTGATAGTAGGAGTGCATAAATCATAACCATGTTAAAATTTTTTTGGCTATTAGTCAAGATTAACACAAAGAGACAATGACACCACAGTTGAATAAAATTGCTTTTTATTTTTATGTTGCCAAACAGTCTACTGTATTAAGCTCTTTTTAAGAAGTTTTTTTAATTGACAGCTAAATATTCAACTGACTTTTAGAAAAGCTCTTCTCAGAAAAACTCTACTGACAAAAGCTCTGTTGACAAAAGCTCATTGATATAAGCTTATCCAAACAGGCACTAAGTTTGGAAAAATCAATACACTAACCCACGGTATATTACCATCCCTAAAGTCATGCACATCTAGCTATTATTTTGCCAATGACAATTAATACTCTTGCCCACCGTGGTTTCTCACATGCATTAGATTTTCTTCACTATAGATAGAGAAGTTGTTGACCCCTGATTTTTTTTATTGAATTAAGCATGATAGTTTATGGAATAAGCATGGAATTAAAATTTTTAACCTAGAATAATTTTGAGGTCATGATTGAATTATTATTGGAGTTTAATTATTTAGTTCAGTGTTAGTAGGATTTTATTACATTGGTAAATTAAATTAAAGTAGTAAGAGTGTATGAGGACAATTTTGGCATGTTATTATGTTTAAGAGTCATAAAGCATTAAAGGAAGGGTAAAGTAGACTTTTAGCATTCATTAAGAGTAGAATGAGAAGAGGAATTGTTGTCTTGCTATTTTAGAAGAGTGGAAAACGAAAATGGGAGAGAAAAGAAGAGAAAAACGAAAAGAAGGGAAAGAAAGGAGAGAGAGAGTCCTCCATTAGGGAGAAGAAAGAAGAAAGAGCTAGATTTCATCTTTTCTTAGTCTTCAAGAAAGATTTTGAGGTTGTTCAAGAAGAGAAAAAGGAGGAAGAGAAGAGCTTCCTTTTGAGCCAAAAATCTTGTTATTTGGTGAAGATCAAGGTAAGTTCATTTTTAATCCCTTGGATTTTTTTAAGGATTTTAGTTCATGAAGCTTAAGAAATGTATGAGTTTAAGTATTCTAGAATCCATTTTAGGGCATATGCTATTTGGGTTCTCAACTTGTATTCCTATTGAATTGAGATTTTTGCCAATATTGAAGGAAATCAAGAGGAGAGGTAAGAGGAGCAAGAAGAGAGGCATCTTTGACCAATTGTTAAGCAAGGAATTTAAGGTGGGTTACATGTTTATAATTTGAGTTAATGAGCCATGAGCAAATTTTCAAATCAATGGATATAAAATGATTTCAATTGCTTTATAAATGTTGCATTTATTGCTTCTTGAATGATTGAAGTATTTGCTACATGTTTGGTACATGAATCTGGTTGATGAATTATGAATTGATGATAGAAATTGTTTTGAAAAATAGCATGCTTATGGAAATCATGTTTTCAAAAAGTGCCATTTTGGGCAACAAGTTTACAAGTTATGAAATACATGTTATGTGGTTTTGGTCTGGTCTATTCTTTATGTCAAGCGCACTTTGACTAAAGGCTTCTCCTGCCTGCCCGCAAGTGGCATGAAGCTCCTTCAAGGACTCCCTTATGTTTACGACTACGCAAAAACCACTATATGGAATTGTGTTAGTTTGTTATGTTCACGACTATATAGGACCATTTCATGGGAATGTGATAGCTCGTTCTGTTTATGGACCTCCCAAATGATTATGATTGCTTATGTTGTGTATGAATTTGTTGATAAGTTTGAGAATTTGATGAATACATGTCTTATGTTGTTTATGATGTGTTTGACAAGGTTGAAAATTTGGGAAATATATGTTTTATGGTTGCAAAGCATTTGCCTATGGAAATGAATATTTTCAATGGTTTTGCTTGTTTCTCTGCTATAAAATTGTTACCCACAAGCTTTTAAGCTCACCCGCATTCTTCCCCATCTTCAGGTGACGAGCAAGAGATCGAGTAAGAGAGAGTCAAGGCATCACTCCAAGATTTCTAAATTTATTTTGTATTTTAAGTTAGTTTATGAAAAACTCAAGGCTCTAGCCGTATTTCAAGTATTACTCGTCCATGTATATTTTGTATTTTTGGATTATGAAACCAATGATGTATTTGGGTCTTGAAATGCCCATTAAAGCTTTGTAAAATTATTTTCTTTTAAAGTTAATAAAATGTATTTATGTTTTGCTCATCACTTTCCAAGTTTTCGTATTGCAATTTCAAGGATTTCATATGGGTAAAATCTGTGTTCTGACTTTAGGGAAAAAATTGTATTAATCTAAGCTGTTTTGGACAAAGTTGTCTTTTGGAAGTTGTAGTTTATCCACTTAGCTTTCCAATGATATAGAATTTTTAATTTTTGGATATCGGAGTTAAGAGATATGCTCTTTACAAGTTAGTGATGTTGCATAGGGTGCATACTAGACATTTTATAGTCTTTTTCCTTTACTTGGGTTAACAGAAAATGAGTTCTATGGTGTTTTGAAATGAGAAGAATTAGTGTGATAAGTTAGAGATGAAATGAAGGTGATAAAGGGAGTTGAATGTGTGCTGAATTATTGAAGAAGGTAT
>JANIIA010000009.1:6684002-6697731 GCA_027478495.1 Erythroxylum alaternifolium | reverse complement strand
ATGTGCATATATGAATGCATGCATATGTCACTATACATTATACACTCCTAAACATGGCAATTTACCAATATACCCTTTCTATTGGTGAGGGGATATTACACAAGTGAATTTTGTAGAGCATCTGAAAGTAGGTTTTATTTTCCCTTCTTATACCTTATTTTAAAGTCATAGTCTAATAGTTTTGGAAGCCATAATTGTTGGAGAAGAGTATGCATTCTTTATTTTTTAAAAAAAATTCAGAATTTTGTGATAAGTGTTGATGATGAAAGGCTTTCCATTCAAGGATTAGGGTCAGCCTGCCATGGTAACAGTAAGAAATTCCTTTTTATAAGTGGATCAACTTGATGTTTAGTTACCAAAAGTTTGCTCATATAGGCTATTAGATATCCTTATTAGCTCAACTTCACTCCCAAGCCCTCATTATATGCATTAGCTTCAACTAAAAATGGTTTCAAGAAGTCAGGCAAGGATAGTATATGTACAGTTGTGAGAGCTAGCTTTAAAATTTGAAATGTTTCTTCCACCTAGTCAGACTACCCAAAGGAAATTTTCTTAAGTAATTTAGTCAAAGGTTTGCTTAATATGCTAAAATGCTTTATAAACCTCCTGTAATACCCTACTAAATCCACAAAACCACTTAATTTTGTCACATTTTTAGGGACTGGCCAAGCTGAAATGGAACCACCTTTTTAGAATTAGTACAAACCCCAAAAGTTAGATATTATGTCTCTCATGTATTCTACTTGTGAAGCCCCAAAAATGCATTTGTTATGTAAGAGTTAATTATGCTCCAGAAGTCCTCGAGCTATTATAAGAAGCTCAACACGATCTTCAAAAGTAGTGTTGTAAAAAAGAATGTCATAAAAAAATATTAAGATAAGTCTCCTCAAGTGTGCTTTGAACAACTCATTCAATAAACTTTGGAATGTAATGGAAGCTTTGTAAGCTTAAAAGGTATCATTAGGAATTCACAATGTCCCTTATAATTTCTAAAAGGTATTTTGCAAAAATCTGAAGCATGCATCTTGATCTATTAATACCTCAATCTTAAGTCTAATTTGTGAAACCACGTAATCCGTTGTAACTCATCTAAGAGTTCTTCGATGATTATTACAGAAAACTTATCTTTGACGTTGTTTTCATTCAGCTCCTTATAATCTACACAAAGATGTTAGGAACTATCTTTTCTTAGCCCATACCATTAGAAAGGATAAAAGGCTATAACTATGTTAAATGACATTGTTATGAGAGGTCTGAAGTTGATTCTTCTACAATGTTCTTTTCCAAGCTCTTGTACCTATAAGGTCTGATGTTGATGGATTTTACTTCCTCTTTAAGAGAAATTTTATGACCACGAGATCTTGGTGGTGGTAATCCATTAGGTTCAACAAATAAAAAGTTGAACTCTGCTAGAAGATAATCTAGCTCCTTCTTCAATGAGTTACTCTCAATGGTGATATATAGCTAAACATGTAAAATTGGTTGTTGAGATGGGGCTTGGCTAAAACCTTGCAAATTTCTTAGGAATTCGATATATGTTATATATCTAAGTAATTAGTTTTGGCATTCTCTATAAATTGGACCTATAAGTTATTAATTGGATGAAGATATCTAACTATGTTTAACTTGGATTCAAAAAGGTATTTTAGATAATGTTTTAAATGTTATAGCATCATATCTTGAATAGCTGTGTATCTTTAGAAGATGTGTGGTCGATGATGTAACCCATGGTGTGTGGTTCCATAAATAATATATGGTAGGGTTTATTGTGTTTCTTGGTGTGACATACGGCTAGGTTGATTTTGGAGAATTGAATGTGTCTTGAGTCATGTGTTGATTGGTGGTGCAGCTGATTTGTTTTTATCTTTGGTCTATGGTTTTTTTCTACCATCGTAAACATTTGTGTGAGCTGGGTTTCTATTGAGTTTCTTACATAATCCAAGGCTATCTGTGTGAGGGCTGTATTTTATCATGGGTTACTGTTGTTGGTTGCAAAAAGAAAAGATCATCTTGAATGGGTGCTGTGTTTTTCTCTTGGGGTTGTTGTTATTGATGTTTTTCTGGTTGCTCTGAACATTGTGTTTCAATTCTTCAACGTCAATCTTCTGCTGTATATGTTGGTTGCCTTTGATGATTCATGGTTGAAAGTAAGGCAGAAAAATCACAGCAGCTAACAACGACAATTTAATTGGTGGACAACTTTCAAATATGTTTTGGAAGGAGTTGAATTCAAGTATTTTTGTTTTTGTGTCTAGTTATGTTAATCACTTGAATTGTTCATTTATTATCTTTATTATTAAACAGCGTTGTGAAAATCCTCTGTTGAGGTTAGTATGAGGCGATCTTACTATTGGGTGTGAAATGCTTTCACGGGTAGTGAAAACGAGGGGTAGTGTCAAGGGTTGAGTGGTGTCGGCTTAGTAAAGCCTTGGGTAAATCTATTGTACTTCGGTGAAAGTATTAAGTTGGGTGAGGGCTCCGCAGATGTAGGTAAGGTGTGTTGAACTGCATTAACAAATCTCGGTGTTGATTTATTTTTTATTCTTTTAATTTTTCTGATTTTCTTTGTTTGCTATAAACGAATTGTAAAGTTTACGAAACTACTACCATCTACGATTTTTCAATTGGTATCAGAGCGGGTCACCGAACCAAAACTTGGTACATCAAGTTGGTGTAGATCCAGGTTTCACAATTATGACTATAAAAGAAAGAGCATTAATTATCAAGCTACCACTATTGGATAGTTCCAATTATCCTATATGCAAATCACAGATGAGGATCTTTATTTAGGCATAGGAAACAAGAGCATGAAACTCAGTATTATATGGCTAGACACATCCGATGATTACTAACAATAAGGGAGAGACAGTTCTAAAAGATCCATCTGAATGGACAAAAGCCGAAGAAGAGAGGGCATTTGGAAACTCACAAGAAATGCATGCAATTTTCAGTGCTATTGATGAAGGACGATTCTTAATAATATCGGCCTGTGAGTCAACTAAAGAAGCGTGGGATACTTTGCAGAGTATTCATAAAGGGTCCAAATCTGTGACAGCGTCAAAACTGCAAATGTTAGCTGTGAGGTTTGAAGAACTGAAGATGGATGAAAATGAGACTATTGGGGACTTTCATGAAAGATTACGCGATATATCGAATCAAGCACATCAACTCGAGAAGAAATATTCCAATATAAAACTAGTTAAGAAGACATTGAGATCACTACCTCTAAGTTTTATTCTGAAAATTACAGCAATTGAGGAGGCTCATGACATCAATGACTTGTCGTTGGAAAAGGTAATTGGAATTCTTACCAATTTCGAAATGAATTTGTTAAGGAGCAAACAAGAAAAGAGCAAAGGATTGGCACTACAAGCTAAAACTGGAAAAGACATAAATGATGTAGAATATGAATTTGATGAGAATGAGGATATAGAATTATTGACAAGAAATTTCAGTAAGTAGTTAAAGAGAATGAAAAAAGACATACCCAAATTTAGACAACATGGTGGGAGCTCATCGAATAACAACTTAAAACAACAAGCCAAAACTCAAAAGGGTGAAAGAAAGGTGAAGAGAATCCAATGTGATGAGTATTAAGGCTTCAGACACGTTCAAGTCAAATGTGTTAATACTTTAAACAAAAGAAAAGGAAAATCCTTTGCTAGCACTTGGAGTGATAATGAATCCGAGAGTGAATATGGTGGTGAAGAAGAAATTGCTAATGGTTTTGCGTTAGTTACTTTATATAACAAAAGTCCAGTTACTTGCTTAACAGCAACTGAGAAGGAAGTAACTGAAGACGAAAAAGGGGGGAAATCGAAAAATTTTTAGAAAAACACAAACAACTCAGCTCAAGACCTAATATCAGATTATAACAATGATGAAAGTGGCCTAGATGATAGAAAGGAGAATATTTACGAGGCTTACAAAGCTATGTATGAAAAATGGTTTAAAACGTGTAGAAAGAATGAAAGATTGAAGGAAGAAAATATCTCCATGAAGAACACCATCCAAGGGTTAGAAAAGAAATTGAAGTTGGCATTAGATGAGCTTGGTGAAGCTATTAGTAAGTACCGAAAAGAGATTGAGAATGTTGAATGGAGGCACAGAAAAACTAGACAAGTTAATGAAAATTGGTAAGGTTAAAGGGGATCTTCAAGGCATTGGCTATAAGGGTGAATGTTTCAAGGTGAATGATGAGAAAGATAACATATGCAGATCTGTCCAAGAAGGAACTTCGAGGAAGAATCGAAGGTTTGTACCCACATGTCATTTTTATGGAGTTATAAGCCAAGGTTTGAATTTCTTCGAAGGACATAGGGACTGTGTGATTTATATTTTTGAAGTATAGTTTGATGTTATTTATTTAAAAAAAGGGAGGTTCAAAGGAGTTATCGTTTACGCTTTCTAAGTTTTTATTTATGGGTTTTCTAAGGTTCAGTTGATTGATGTGTACATGAAGCTATGCTTGATGATGGGGTTTATGAATTTGATCGGTCTTACGAAGATGGAATTTAAGTGAGCAATAATATGTTGGCATATGTATTAACTGGTAGTAAATTGTCATCTTGGCTTTCTACTATTGCACTACGTGCTTATGATTCTTCCGCCGCACCTACTACTAATTTTTATGCTTCTTTATTCACCGAGATTGATCACATTGAAGGGATTCTTTGTTCTGGTATTGTTTTGATCCAAGGGGGAGACATCATATTGTTTTTGGTGACTGTTCAATTTCAAGGGAGATTTTAAAATATTTCGTGACTATTAGTCTTGCTTTTTGGCATCTTTTGCCCCAAGGGGGAGAAATTTGGATGACTGGATAATTGTTGATAATTATTTCTATAGATGTTCTTTAGAAGATTGAGGGGAAGTTCATATGAATAGTGAATTTGATACTTATATATCCAATTATGTTATTTAGGGAGAGTTTCTTATTTGTAACAAACAATGCCAAAAATGGAGAGATTGTTAGGATATATGTTATATAGCTAAGTAATTAATTTTGGCATTCTTTATTAATTGGACCTATAAGTTATTAATTGGATGATGATAGCTAACTATGTTTGAGTTGGATTCAAAAAGCTATTTTGGATAATGTTCTAGATGTTATAGAATCCTATATTGAATAGATGTGTATCTTGAGAAGATGGGTGGTGGATAAAGTAACCCATGGTGTGTGGTTCCATGAATAATGTATGGCAGGGTTTATTGTGTTTCTTGGTGTGACATACAACTGGGTTGATTTTGGAATATTGAATGTGTCTTAAGTCGTGTGCTGATTGGTGGTGCAGCTGATTTGTTTTTCTCTTTGGTCTATGGTTTTTGTCTACCATCATAAACATTTGTGTGAGCTAGGTTTCTATTGAGTTTCTTATGTAATCCAAGGTTGTCTATGTGAGGGCTGTATTTTATCATGGGTTACTATTGTTGGTTGCAAAAAGAAAAGACCATCTTGAATGGGTGTTGTGTTTTTCTCTTGAGGCTGTTGTCGTTGATGTTTTTCTGGTTTCTCTGAACATTATGTTTCAATTCTTCAACGTCAATCTTCTGCTGTATATGTTAGTTGCCCTTGATGATTCATGGTTGAAAGTAAAGCAGAAAAATCACAGCAACTAACAACGACAATTTAATTGGTGAACAACTTTCAGATCAATCTTGGAAGGAGTTGAATTTATCGGGAAGTTGTTTCTCTCTATCTCAAGTGTTTTTATTTTTGTTTATAGTTATTTTAATCACCTGAGTTGTTCGTTTATTATCTTTGTTATTAAACAATGTTGTGAAAATTTTTTGAGTAGTATCAGCTCAGTAAAGCCTTGAGTAAATCTATTATATTTCTGTGAAAGTATTAAGCTGAGTGAGAGCCCGCAGACGTAGGCAAGATGCGTCAAACTGCATTAACAAATCTCAATGTTGATTTATTTTTGGTTCTTTTAATTTTTCTGATTTTCTTTGTTTGCTAAAAAGGGATCGGAAAGTTTGCGAAACTACTACCCCCTACGGTTTTTCAAGAGTTATAGACATTAGGTGACTAATATGACCTCCTTAAGTGAAACTTATCTCCTAAACCAATTAAAACTCAATTTAAGGAGTTATAGACTTTAGGTGACTAATATGACCTCCTTAGGTGAAACTTATCTCCTAAACCAGTTAAAACTCAAATTTACTTACTAAAATTACATAGGACATCATTTAAAGTTGACAACCATTAAACTTCTAAGGCCATATCAAATTCTCTTAGTGGAAGATCATCTTCTACCAAGAACATGTTTCCACTTATTTGTGTAGAACATGTTTCCACTTATTTGTTTTACATTTATGCCACTAGGTATATTTTTATCCACATAAGTATTAAAGTATTTATGGAGAAGGTTATTCCTTAGAGTTGTTATTCTAAGTTTTTACATAGTCCCTCGTAAGAAAGTTAGAGCCTTTTGGCTCCCTTGAGTTTCTTCCAACTTATACTCCAACCCAGTCATTTTTTTCTTCTTTATCATCCTCCACTAAAAACATGTTTCTAATGATTTCTTTTACATTATGCCTCAATGTATATTTTTCATCACACCAAAAATATATTTCTTTTACTCTTTCTTTTTTAAAACTCTTTGTTGTTTAATTGTTGGGCCTATTTATTTGGATATTTATAAGGGGTAGGTTTGTAGGGTGTTCTAGGTGTTGGTAAGAGCCCTTCTTGCTATGTGGTTTTTGAGGTAGAATTGGGTGTTAAGACAAAGGAGGAGCTAAAGTTCTCTAACATATTTAAGGATTTCTTTATAACTTGGAGTAACTGGTAAGGTTACTTATTTATGACCAAAAGATCACAGGTTCGAGTAATAGAAACAGTCTCTTTGTAAAATGCAAAGGAAAGGCTGCTTATAATTAATATGATGTCCCTCCCCTGACTCTCGTAAAGCAGGGAGCCTTATACACTAGAGTTGTTGTTATGGTTGTTTTCTTATTGCTTGGAAAGTAGATAGAGATGATAGTATCTTGTTTTTTAGCTAGATAATAAGCTTGTTGCAGAGTTTTGGGGTTTAATAGTTTAACAATAACTTAATCTCAGGCTTCAACCCTTTAAGAAAGAATCAAACTAAATAAGTTTTAGGTATTTGTAGTCTAAAAGAGTAACGGTTAAAAAGAGCATAACAGTCTCATATATTCCCCATTTGGTGAAGCTTCGTGGAGTTCCCAATTCGATCATCAAAAGCTTCTTCTCCAAATCTTTTAGTATCAGCCAACAAATATTCATTACAAATGGGTTCTTTTAAAGTTAATTGGTGCCTAAGGAAGAATTGATACTTCTGTTGCCATCCTTACCATATAAGTACTTACTATTCTTACTTTTACCTTAGCAGGTATGTGATCGATGATGAATAATTGTTCAACCCATAATACCCATTTATGTAGCTTAGTACCCTCGAATAAGGAAAACTCCATATGGTTAGCCCTCGTTAGAGTAACATACGTTTATTGTTCTATATGAGAATATTCCTTATGTAGCTCTTTTGGTTCTTTGTGATTGGGGTTGGGAAGTTTTGACTTTTATAAGGAGATATATTATTGAAACATCTTCTATAACCCTTTATTGCCTTCTTTTAGTTTGTGCAATTTAAATTGCATTTCAAACACCTCCTTGTGCATCTCCTTAGAATATTGTTCTTTTATTCTTTTCACATCTTAGTATTTGGTATTGTCTGGCATTGAAATGAAGTACATATGATACGGGTTTGTGAAGGAACAAATACCAAAATCGTACTCTTATAAGTTTTTCTTTTAAAAATTGAATAAAGTTATTATTAATTATAACAAAGCTATCTCAACATTATAATGAGTTCACAAAATATTACATATTACAAAAACAAGATAACATCAGGAGTTAAAAATTCCATCTAGTTCTCATTCCTGTAGATAGTGCATGCTGACCAAATTTAACCATCATAATGGCTCTGACCTAATTGATGATATTTCAAAGCTAATTGATGCTTGTTTACTTCCTCTCCTTTATAGATCGTCTTGTTTCTTTCTTTCCATAAGGAGTAAATTGTTGTTGTAAAGGATATTTTATACATTGTTGCATCCTGCACCTTTTAGTTAGTAGTATGAGTGACCCAATTAAAAGTAGTTGGCCAATCATAAGAAGAACAGTAATCTATTAACAAATGTAAAATTTTGCTCTGGTTGACTTTAGAGTATCTGCATTGAAAGAATAAGTGTTCCTTATCTTGTTCGGCTTCTTTGCATAACACATAGATAGAGTGATATGAGTCAAACTGTCTATTCTTAGTACGGATCATGTTCTTAATAACCAGCCAGGTAAATATTGAAGCCTTTTGATTCAGTGAGTGCTTCCATAAAAGGTTGAACCAAAGTACATTCTCTCCCTCAGCTTGCAATGCCTTATAACATGATTTGTTGGTAAATACTCTAGTAAGATCTGATTTCTAGGTAACCGTGTCTTGCTTATATCAGTGGATGATCTGAGGGAGATATTATACCAATAAGTTGAACCCTTTGAAGTTGCTTGCCCATAGTTCTTTGTTCATCAATGAGGATGCTTTGGTGTTGAGTGGAAATTTGTTTGGAAAGTGGGATAGCTCACTCCTTTGGATAAGTGGACTATACTCGATCCAATTATCAAATCACACTCAAATATCTTCTCAATGTCCTAGCTCATGCTTGATGCAAGGGTACACAATATTTCTCAATTTCAATATTTGCAAGAAGAACCAAGAATATTCCATAGAGATTGACAATTGCCAAAAGTTTCACTCCTTAGATATGTTTCATGTATCCATTTTAACCAAATGACATTTTTATCTTCATATAGCCTCCAAATCTTTTTGCTCAATAGTACTTTTTACATTAGAGTACTAGTGATTATCCTCAATCCTCCCTTCTTCAGAATTGTCACTTCACTCTATTTGACTTTGGCTTTCTTGGAATTATCAAATTTTCTAGACAATAAGAAAGCTTTCATAATACCATAAAGCTCCTTGATTACTTTCCTAGGTAGAATGATACGAGAAATTCAATGAAGACAAAGGTTTCCAATTCCTGAAACAATCAAAGTGAACCCTTGCAACTAATGAAAAAATTTGTTTTGCCAAACATTAATTATGGATTTGAACCTTTCAATGAGTAAGATACAATCAGTATACTTAGGCTTTGCATATGAAATTGGGAGTCCAAGTTATTTGAGAAGAAGATCTTGAATCTGCAACTCAATTATCCTAGATAGTTCGTCAACATTCCTCACATCTTTAGAGCAAAATAAGCTGCATTTATCTACATTTACCCTCAATCCTAAGCACCTAGAAAACAACTTGAGTGGTTCCTTTAACAACATCACTAAGTGTGTTTCAGCCCCTGAAAGAAGAATCAAGTCATCTGCGAACATTAATCCGCAACCTTTAATTGATTTTAATTTTAATACTTACATTGGCCTCTAAAGTATACTGCTTCAAACGATTGCAATTTCACCCCTATCTTAAAAATGCAACGCCATGATTTTTTCTTCAAGGTCGTAGCTATTAACTGGTAAGTAACCTCTAGAGCTAATTTACGATGACATTTTCTGAAGACATAATAGTAAAGCAAGCAAGTTGGGATTGGATTGCATCAGGTTGACAACAATGACCCAAAATGCTACAATTGAAGTACAAAACCATTTGGTTCTCAGCAGCCACTTCTGTTTGTAGGATCCTTTGAAAGAAAAGAAAATAACACAGAGAAACAAACAAAATGCTTACAGAGAAAAGCTAAGCTACGTCAATGAGTGAGTTGAACCCTACTAATATGAGAGTACTCAGCCTTAGTTAAATTAATAACGAGAAAGGAGTCAAATGGAAATCATGTAATACAATACACGTGCTCCCTTCTTACTCCTAAGCTTTCTTTCGAAACAATCTTGGTGCTGGTTTTTTCCTAGCCTTCAAGTTACGTTTTCCAAGCTTGTTTTCAGCCTCAACCTTTCCTTCTTCCACTCCATTACTATCAACTGATTCCGCTTTCTTGACATCTTTCTGTGAGATCAAGCTGTCAATGTTTACATCATCTGGTCCTGCAATATCAGGTACTGTGTTTTCTGACTTGGGTTGGTCCCCATTTAACCCATCACTCTCGTCTACCTTAGTTTTCTTCGACTTTGATTTCTTTTTGCGAAAATCAAGCTTCTTGACTCCTTTTGATGAATATTTGTCATCAGCGGTCTCTAGTTTTCCAGGAATATCTGAACTTTGTTTTTCACATGTAGCTAATGATGATACTCTAAACGTGTAAACCTGCAATAGCCAGGGTACATAAGTGGCATCTCAGTGTTTTTGCACCTTCATGTGACCAAGCAGCCACTACAGGAAAGACATGTGCGCAGATACATGTGAACCAGCTCTGGTCACTGACAATAGATTTTACATGTATTTAAGTGCACGCCAAGTGACTGTCAACGTATGAAAAAAGGCCCATAAAAGCACCATCAACGGGAATGAATTGTTGCAACTTTATGCATAGTCAACTAGACCCTGTTTATAAACAAAAGTATTTCAAAATATTTGCTATTGCCTGGGAATCAATTGTCTTATCCTAGAAACGCAACCCAATGCATGATATTTGTTGAAGTACACAAATATAACAGTTGACTGTATTTTGTAAATGTCAACAACCTGGGTGAGATAATATATTTTCATGTCGAGCTAGCAAGATCTATTCCATGATTAGAAAAGAGTTGAATACATCTCACAGCAATATTTGGTCTTAGGATGTGTTTTCAGAACATCAACTATGATCGTTTACAGATCAATAGAGTCGAAATATTAGCAGATTGGTAATGGACTGCTTAAATAAGTTGGAAACAAAGGCCTGACCAACAAAGTCGATAAACAAATTATTCTGTGTTTGTATTTATCTCCTAAAATGAACCACAGGTGATTGCCTTTTGCTCCAAAGTGGTCAAAAGTGAAACGAATGCTAATCAAGAAATGGTACGTTGACACAAAATCTCCTAATTAAATGCAAAGTGGCTGACTCTAACTTCATCAGATGAAGCAAAGAAAATTAAGAACAAAAAATAAGCAATTCCTTGTGTGCAAGTAAATCATGATAAATTTGAACAAAGATCTGTTGATGAGTGAATTGGCCAACTGGAAAAGAAAGGTTGACGGTTAAAAGCTAAGGTTAAACAACTAATATACCATACACGTTAACTAGTAAGAAACAATCTCAGCCACAACAAGAAGAGAACTGAGATTTACAATTGAAGTTGAACGAGAAAACAATATCCATCATGTCCAGTGGCAGAACTGAAACACAAGTAGGAAAAGGAAGTTGTCCCTTGGCATCATACTGAAAAATCATAGACTAACTTGCTCAACTTGATTCCTAGTACTGTGATCGAGATAAAAAAGAGATTCTTTTGCACCGGTTGCAGTAAGGCTGATGTATGCATGTTTTCCTCAACAGGTTTTTGGACAATTTACTTCTGCCTAATTACTGGAAAAAATATCTCTTAGCAAAGAGTGAAAGGCTATTTCCCCAAATTGTCTGATTCTAAAACTGATACAAGTGGTGTTTGGTGATATGTTGAGATGCCATATGTGAATAATTTTAATCTCTATGCTTTCAGAAATGAAATAACACCGTCACATCATGTAATAGCAAAGAAAAAAAGTAACAGCAAAATGTACCTTCAGTCTCTGGGGCTCTACCAACTCATAGACCACTGCGTCGCCGTCATCCAACTTATGGTCCAATGCGAATCCTCTCCAGCCACCACTAAGCCCTGTCCTTTTGGCTAGGTACTTGGCATCGTACTCTACACTGTTTTCATCCACTAGTTTAATATCCGCATCTGTTTTAGGAAGATGTTCCTTGCAAAATTGAGATGGGAGTCCCTGAAATTTTAAGTAAAAATGAGGATCTTGATGAAAAACCCAAGTTTAAAATGAACAAGACTTGTAGTTTAAGAAGAATAAATGAAACCAGGTATTTATTACACTTACCAACCAGAAACAACTATAAACATGAGATCTAACCATGGATTTGACAAATGATGGATTTCCAGATTGTAAACTTGCTTGAAACTCCTCTGCCTCTCTGAGAGCACGGAGTCGGTCTTCATACTGAGCCATCTTGACTTCTTCTAAAGGCCTTGCAACATAACTTAACATAGCAGAGTACCATTACCACAATTAACATTATCACAATTACAACATTAAGGCTTGCCTAGAGAAAAAGAACGGTAATATGAGAAAAAACGGATGTTTACCTAGTCCATGATGATGATTTAAACCTTGGCCTCTTGCGTGAAAGTTGAAGGTCCAATTCTAACTGAAGCATGTATAGTAAGAAGAAAGCATTTATTTTTATGTTGGTGAGCTTTCGATTTTTTTTTTCTTTTTAAGCTAATTGTTTGAGATACCTACAGCATCATTATCAGCATAGGAAGGAACAGGATTGCGGGCACGGGATGAGCGTCTTGGCTCAAATGATTCAGCAGCAGCATTCTGACGCGGGGTTTTCTTGGGAGTACTCTGCGATTGATAAGTGATAACAAAAACCCAGTTACTTTATTACAAGAATATTTATCTTTTACACAAAGGAAGCAGTCTTGATGGTTGAAAAACTAGAAGATTATCAATGGAGAACTGAATTAGTAGTGACTGTAATAAAGAAAAGGTGTTACCTTGGCTATCTTGCCAGAGCTGGTAAGGTTGGACAAGCTTGTAGAAATGTCTGAAATTCCCAGGTCCTTTTTCGACAGTAGAGAAAACCCATAAGAAAGAAAAGGGAAAAGAGTAAGAAAGGAAAGACAAAAGTATATTATACCTGGAAACGTTGTTTGTTAAGGAGAAGACGCTGTTTACGAGACTCCTCATAAGAGTTTGTGGTGCTGGGGGTGGTTCTGCCTTTTTCACCAGCCATCTCTCTGCACATGTATACAGTATCATCACCATCAAGACATGGACTTGATCCTATGAATATATACAAAGATGCAAACTTTGTCAAGAAAAGACTGAAGTTATAACAAAAGAAAGTTAAACCAACCTGAAGAAGAAGAAGAAGAAGAATAAGTTGAATGTGAGGCGCCAACACTAGAGATTTTGGGTTTTAAAAATCTGCTGTCTTTGCTTCTATGTCCTATAAGCCGCCCAGAAACTCAGCCCGCTGGTTTCAATTTCAAACACTTTTTGCTCCCGTTCTATGTTTTGGTTCCATATATTTCTTACAAACCAAAAAATAAAAAAAATAAAAAAAAACTAACCAAAAATAAAAAGAATTAATTAAATGTTATAAATTAAATGTCATGAAATTGGATAAAAATTCAATTATACAATGTTACTTTCTTCCAAACAAATAAATTATGAGATCCAAAAAATAAATTTTATAAAATTTACTTATTCCAAATTCCATTAATTACATATTTTCGGTATTTTTCTTTACTAACTAATTATTTATTCACATTTTAGTGTCTCTCAGGGGGCGGTTGATTCGCACAGAATAATGATAATAAAAATGGGAATAGATATTATCATTATAATTATGATAGTTGGTTAAGAGAAAGGAATAATTACCGTTACTATTCACAGATGTTGGTTTGTAAAAATATTGAGAAATAAAAGTTTATTATAGTTTAATTAATTAATTAATTATATTGTAATTAATCAATTACAATATATTCATTAATTAAAATATTGTAATTAATTTTAACTAATTATATTGTAACTAATTAATTAAT
>JANIIA010000009.1:6660429-6683902 GCA_027478495.1 Erythroxylum alaternifolium | reverse complement strand
TTAACCCATTCTTCTATATTAAAAAAGGAACGAAGTATTACCCAAAAGTAAATATTATCCAAAAGTAAGTAATTAAAATAATACCCATTTCTCTGTTTTTCCGTACCTACTAAAAAACAAGCACACCCTCAGTCACTCATACCTTAATCCCTTTCTTACTCAGTCTCTCGTACCTTAATCCCTTTCTCAAAACCCTGTAGGCTCTCTTCTACCCTTGCTTCGCTGCTCAATATCACCAACCAGCCTTCAGATTACATTATTAATCTCTTCAATTTTGGATTTTCTCTTCATATCCTTTTAGCTCTGCAGTCTGCTCTTGGTTGGTCTTTCATGGCAGCCCTGAATCCTTCACCTTCGCTGCAAATATTAGGTCTTTATTCATTCAAATTCAACTCTTTTTTTTTGGCCTGTATTATGCTTTTTTTCGTTAGTCTTTGGTTTTACTCATCTGTCTCTTTATCACAGTTCGAGGGCCAGAAGGATTCTGTGTCTGGGATGGGCCACCTTTCGGCAATAATCAACCTGGTATTAAACTGGATACTGTTCCCTGCACCAATGCTACACTAAGTGAAGATGGTTCCAGGCTTATGGTGATGAAATCCGATTCTGTCATTAGTATTTATGATTGCAGCAGCTTTAAGGAGATAAGATCTTTTCGGATCTCCAATGTTCTTGCTACTTCACTCTCTCCTACTGGGACCTTTCTTCAGACTTTTCAGAAATCCGCAACTCCCCAAGATAAAAATGTTGTCTTGTGGAACACTGTGACTGGCGATCCTGTTTATCAACAATTCCAAAAGAACATGACCAAAAGTACATGGTACTTTATGCTGTTCTCAAAGTCTTGTCTAGTCTAGAAGAAAAGTTGCAAATTTTGAAGCAAATAATTCCATAACCTTTTGGACGCAATAAATTGTTGTTCTTTTGCGATTGTTTAACTGTTTGTATGTTTGCCTTTCAGGCCCCCAGTCCAATTCAGTTATGATGAAATTATTGCATGTAGATTAGCAACAAACGAAATACAGTTTTTTGATCCCAAGGATTTCTCCAAGGGAATAATATATCGGCTGAGGGTTCCTGGGATAGCTGCAATTGAGCTTTCAAGGGTTCCTGGCTCCCATGTGGCTGCTTTTGTTCCAGAGTCAAAGGTTTGTTGTTCTGATCTACGGTTAACAGAGAGAATTTGAGATAAAGCCATTGAATTTTTCGTCTGTTGTTCACTGTACGTTCAGTATGTTTCTTCGATTTGCTTGCTCTATGCACTACTTTCCTGTTTTGAAATTTGAATTGCTTTGATCTTTAGACATGGTTGGAATTGAGATGTTGTAAGAATGATTTGTCCTAAATTATTGTATTGTGAGCAACACCAACTGCATGCTGTTCATGCGTTTGAATTCTGATCTTAGAACACATTTGAGATTTTCATCAATTCAGGAATGATGGTTAGATTTTGTTACAAAATTGACAGTTTATTTATTGAGATGAAGCTTAACAAATACAAGATGTGACACATTAGACATTTGCATGTTATTCCTTCTGTAGAAATTTTAACCGATAATGTAATTTGATTTTCAGTTTTTGTCATTAGAAGTGCACATTTTTCTATATGTGTAGGGGAGTCCTGCCAGCGTTCAGATTTTTGCTTGTGGCAACATTAAGCAAAGCCAACCTGTTGCTCGACGTAGTTTTTTCAGATGTTCCTCGGTGCAGCTGAAATGGAATTGTGGTTCTACCGGACTTCTAGTTGTGGTGCAGTCAGATGTGGATAAGACCAATCAAAGCTATTATGGGGAGTCCAAGTTGAACTACCTCACGACTGATGGGATCCATGAAGGGCTTGTGCCACTTCGTATGTCCTATCCTATTTTCTGACTTGTTTTGATCTACAGGTTGGTTCTGACTGTTGATCTGTTGCCAGGTAAAGAGGGGCCTATTCATGATGTACATTGGTCGCACTCTGGCTCAGAATTTGCTGTTGTTTATGGCTGTATCCTTTCATGTATACTTGCCCATTGGTGTTTTCTTCACATTTTAAAGATAGAAGTTCATGAGGAATTTAGCAAGAAATTTATGTTGCTGGGTCTTGTTTGAGTCAACTGACATATCTGGAGGGAGTTTCTGTGTAATCCTCAACATTAATTTCTTGAAATATACCGGGCTGGTGATTAATCCATAACTTTTTCTTCTAGAATCATGATGTTTTTATGAAATTGTGGTGGGGAAAGTGGCATAGAAACTTTGATGGGTTTGGTTCACTAGAGAAAATCCAGTGCCAGTGATGATCATCACTTGCTTTGAGATAGGTCATGTCAATGGATTAACCAAAAAATAAGTTTGAAGGTTTGTGTATGGTGAGTTTTTGATTACCATTATCAATTTTTGTCAAATTTCTCATGATAATTCGTGAAAACCTTTTATTTACTTAATAGTTGCATTTCTTCGCTTGTTTCTCCAGCTTTTTCTTTATTATCATGCTTTTCCTTGATTCATTATAGTTATGCCTGCTTGTGCTGCAACATTGTTTGACAAGAAGTGCAGACCTCTACTTGAGCTTGGGTCAGGCCCTTACAATACAGTCAGATGGAATCCAAAAGGAAGATGTATCCTTTGTGTAATGACTCATGGATTTGTATTATCGTTGTAGCTTTAAATTAAATTCATTTAATTGTTCTTCGAGTGTATATTTGTCACCTTAATTCCTTGGTCAACAGTTCTATGCTTGGCTGGTTTTGGGAATTTGTCAGGTGATATGGTAAGAAAAGTTTACTATGATTATCTGATATCATAGTCCCCTGTGAGATTGTTTGAACCAGTTCTAATTGGTGAACATTTCTGTGCTAATACTTGTCCTCTTTGAGAGTCGAGTGCCCTTGATCTTTATTTCTAGTTTCCCATCTTTCTTTTGTTGTCTTGCATGATTGTGGATATTTGCAGTGGTACTGGAAAATTCTTGGGAGTTTTTCGAATTCATCTATCTCTATAATCCTTGGAAAGAAATCCTGAGATTTTTGGTTTCTTCTTCTATTATGGCACTATTTCAAGATACCTATTACTTCCTCTTCACTGTTATCACCTGCCATTTGGCAGCTCTTTTTAAAAGTTATCAATTTCATGATGAGATGCAGTAAAAGATATTTTACTTTTATGTTCTTGTCCCCATAAGGTCGTTTTTGGGTTGGGGTGAATTATTGCAAGGCTAGTGCCTTAACAAGTTTATCAGTCATGGTAGGGTTGCAATGCCAAGCATTTGAGTAATTGTACTCACAAATTCAGCTTTTGCTTTCTGCTTAAACTTGTTACAACCGTTGTATGTACTTGTAGCCTATCATCCGTCTTCGCCCTCACCACTTCTAAAACAAAATGAATTATGGAAGTTTGCAAGTTAAATTACTCCTATTTACCTCTATTAATTTTGTATCTTGGACATCAAAGCGACATATGTCTTTCTTTTATCTTGTATTTTGCCACCATTCATTAGAAAGAAAATTATCCTCCTTTGCTTCTAGGATTTAATTCTATCCAGCTCCGTTGCTCTTCTGCAGTGATCAAATTTGTTAGTTCTGACTTATTTAATATTTTCAGGCTTTCTGGGACTATATAGACAAAAAACAACTCAGCAAAACCAGGGCTGAATTGTCTGTAACAAGCGAATGGTCACCAGATGGGTGCTATTTCATGACTGCAACAACGGCCCCAAGACTGCAAGTTGACAATGGGTATGTTCATCATTGCTTATTTTGCATCATCTTCTGGTCTGGATAGTGGTCTCATTATTTTTTCCATTAATGAAGCAAAACTTTGACCTTCTTGACTGATCATAGTTCTATGAGAACCCTTTTGTGAAGAAGTGGTTTTATTGATATATACACGTAAGAGTCTTTTGATGATCAGTTATATTGCAATACCTTCTGGGCCAAGGAAAAGGGCGTCAATCTTTTTCTTCTGCCCTTAATGCAACACATCTTTTGTAAAGATAGCCCTAGTCATAGAGGACATGTAAAGGGATGCTTCCATTTTACTGAAATTTATGCCTTTGCCACTTTTCAAATACCATCTATGCTTGGTTGAAACAATTAGCAGAAATGAGTAGCAGCCATCAGTTCATTGATATTCCGAGTTTTCATGATGCCATAACTATTTATAGGAGCTTCTGTGCCTAATGAATGATTTATGGCAGTTGTTCATTTTTTTTCTTAAGGAAATAAATTTAACCCTGAGTAGATTCTGTTTAAGCCATTGATTTACCTATAATAATTCAGTTCTTATCTGACACTGCATTACCTTGTCTTGTAAAACTTTTCTGGTTGAAACATTTTACAATTGCATGTGGCGAGAATCATGGAATGTTTGTTTATTATTTTGTTTCCCACTGTATATTAGGGGCCTTCACATGTATAATGTAATGTCTTTCACCAATAATTCATAAATTCACCCCTTCATGATTTTCGTGAAGGATTAAAATTTTCCACTACAATGGATCATTGTACTTCAAAAAAGCATTTGACAAGCTGTATCAGGTTGGTATTTCAAGTGATTATTTGTTTTCTGGGAAGGATATTATATTAGTTGTCGCAGTCAATCCCAATATTTTTTATTCACTCCACAATGCAGGCTGATTGGAAACCAGAATCCCCTGATAGATTTGACGATATTTTGGAACTTATCAAATCTGTTGATTCACTAAAAGTTGGAGAAAATAAATCACAAGGTTCAATCTCATTAAGACTTAAAAACTTCATCAGATTATGAAAATATTCCACATAGTGTTAGCTTGATGGAATACCCTTATTATTTACTAGGAGAAGGGGCTGCCTCCAAGAAAACTTCTACGACCAACCCTTCCACTCAGAAGCCTGCTGCATATCGCCCGCCACATGCCAAACAAGCAGCTGCCATTCAGGCTGAGGTATTACAAACTAATTGCATGCTTGTACCTACTAGTTTCACACTCAATTATCATGAGTTAATGTGAGAGTAAAGCAATGTAGATTTCCCATTGCTAATTGATGCAGGAGCATCCAACGTTCATAACTGTCTTTACTATGTTTTCATCTCTGATTTGTGCTTTATTATGTTCGTCCATTTAATATAGGTTTTCTTTTGCAGCGAGTATTGTTGATGGCTAAATTTAGTTTTCCATCAGTACCAATACAAAGGATTTGTGTCGTTCTGAAATTTTATTCAAGGACGTGTCTCTTGAAACCCTTATTTTCTTCTGTCTTCCAACTTCTTTCAGACCTTTTCTACTGCTAAAAGCCTACTGCCTTAATTCTTTCTCTACATTACTACTGCTAGACGTGCACCTGTTACTCCAATAAAATGTCGCTTGGTTTGAAGATTAGAGTATGAATTCCTTATTCTGTTATCTCCAATTCCCTGAGACAAATAACAAAACATCCTTGTATGATGCAAAGAAAACGAAGGGTTCTACAGTATCTGCAATGGTTGTCCCTGGCTTATGCCAAACGACTTCATGGGGACATGGAAGAGTTGGGACTGGACTTCTTTTCTTTAATTCCAAGTCCGGTTCCGGAATGAATACCAACGACCATAAATGTAGACCGACTGCTCTGCAAATACTGTAGTTCCTCAGTTGTGCAATCCCTTTTTGAAGTTAGTAAGCACTACTCTGAAAATACTGTAAACTTTTCTCAAAGACTATAAAATTGTGACACTCTTCTAAACAAGTGGGATGTTCCAACCATTTCATCATCCACCATCTATATGACAAACTATACCCTCCGTACTTTCCACATCACTGCAGATGTAACTCTGTTCATTAATTTTTTATTTTGTAAATTACTTATAGCCTGACGATTTCAATGTTTTTGCCAATGCAGCTGTTTGG
Source organism: Erythroxylum alaternifolium (assembly GCA_027478495.1). Taxonomy (NCBI): domain Eukaryota; kingdom Viridiplantae; phylum Streptophyta; class Magnoliopsida; order Malpighiales; family Erythroxylaceae; genus Erythroxylum; species Erythroxylum alaternifolium. Next base: position 6,678,054 of record JANIIA010000009.1, on the reverse strand, counting down.
AGGAAGTACTAGCGAGTAAGTATAGTTCATTTTGCATTTTCTGTGTTCTGGATTTGCATAGTGTTCATTATTCATTTGATTGTTTCTAACCCAGACAAATGAGCAAAAATGCACTGAAAAACAAGAAAAAAAGGGAGAAGCAGAAGGAGAAGGAGAAGGAGAAGAAGGCTGCTGAGGCTGCTGCAGCAACTGAGGGTTCATGATCTAATCCATGATTGTTGTAGCTGGCTAATTAACTGCAGTGATCGGGCATGGTTTACTCGAATATTGGCCCTCAATCAGGTTAGGAGTTGGCTATTATTTCCTAAGCAGAAATTTTGGCTTTATGATGAAAGAATTAAGGTGAAGTTGGTGCCGAATCATGTGCTTTTTTATTGTGCGAGCACGATGGATCAACCTTTGGGGCAATTGGTTCTAGTTTTTTGATCTGTAACGACCATAAATGCTTTAAAAACTTACGATGGATGTTCACAGAAATTAAAACAAGAGGAGTTGCAATTCTTCTGATAACGTAGTCAACTCCTGGATATATGTAATCTTCAAGTTCCAAATCTTTACGAAGTTTTGAATTTATAATAGTGGCCGGAGAAGTAAACAATGAAATGACAGTAACGTTTTATGTTTTCTTTTTTAATGATTTCCGAACATTATGAGAAGGATTAGAAGAACCTGAAAGCGCTTTTTCTTTCATTATGCTCTTAATTACAGTCGATATGGAAAATGCAGGTTGAGTAATGGTGAGTGGTGACAGCACTTGCATTTCATTATGAAAGTACAGTTCAAGTAAGAGCTGTGAAGATATAAACGAGTCTGGTAAAGGGCCAAAATGTAACACGTACTCAGATTGGGGACGCATGTAATGTCTTGAGCTGTAAAGAGGCACTCTGAAGTTTTACACCCATCCCTGAATGCAGTTTGTTATTTGTTTTAAGATGCTTCATTGGCTAGATTAGTTGCATAGAATCGTTTATTTGGTTCTTTTTTTCAGGCACAGATAATGTAAAACCGAAATCAATTGAATAGAATAAGTGGCATGCCATATAGAAAGGAAGGAGGCTTCGATGGCTTTCGAAATATTGCACATAATATCAAAGCACACACTAGTAGAAAGTGGCGGCGAATCAATTACATAATCAATAACATCACAGTTGACTCTTGCAAGTTAAGAAAGCTATCAAATTACCAAAAGAAGAAAAGAATTTAAATTAAGAGAAGCAAAGAAACATACGAATATAACAAATGAATTTCTATGTCCCTTTCCCCTTAATCTCTTATGTTACCAAAGAATAACTTGAAAGCGTGGAGACTACCATGCATCCAGGTCATGACGTAATTCTTCGTAGCTATACAGAATTGGCATGCAATAACAAGCATCGAGCAGCAATACTGTTCAAGGAATTGGCTTTTGTAGCTTAAACAAGGCGCTATTGACCAGTTTTTGCACGCTTCATTCCACTTGAAGTGAAAGGGGACACGCTGCCAATTGGTCGAGGACTCTCTTCCCTGTAACTTGAATTCAACATCGCTAGTTCTCTCAGCTGGTGCCTCTTAAAGATATCCTGCGACTCATCCTGCACGTAGGAAGATGTAAAAATCTTTGCTCTAATAAGAACCAACTCAAAATCTCCATTTCAAGAACTACTGCTGCTATCTAACAACACCATTGTTGGCCATATTAATTCCTGCACTGTTCAAAACCTTATTATCCAGTTCGAAGGATGTTAAGCTTGGTATGTATTTGTACCAAAGGAAGAAGTATGCAGCAGTAGCAGTCCGTGAAGTACCAAAGCGGCCAGTTAATGTGAAGAGATATCAATAAGAAGAGGAGACAATACCACAGGTTTGAGTACTTCTTCGATGATTTCGTGTGCTTGCCTCAATCGGATATCAATAATATTGGCAGGTAACTCAGCCTCAATAAGAATGTGAAGAGGATCATTCAGATGTTCATAACCTGGTTTTCCTCTCAGGGACTCCTCCTTCACAGCATAAAAAAAAAAGTAAAGACTATATGAATACGGTAGTCTCAGCAGTTGATAATAGCTTAAAGTGGAACTGATGGAGTTCCTTAAATTAAAACATCATTCAGTATTTATGTTTTGTGGATTGCAGGTACCGAAGTTTCTCAAATCTGAGTAATATTTACCTTCTCAGGGTCTTTTATTGAACCTTTTCCTCTAATATAAACACGGCAACCTGTAGAAGCTTCAACTCGCTTCAATGAATTGCCCCTAGGACCCAGAAGGCGACCTACAAAATTGAACTGAGGTCCATAAAAGAAATTAGAGATCATACCTCTATATCGTATTCTACGTAGCCATGCATATCTCAGGTGAAGCATGTATCTTACATTTGGATAATTGTTGACAGGAATATCCAACCGCAAAACTTTCTTTATGATATAAGACCCTGGACTTGATGCTGCCACTTGCCACTCCGTATTAATTCCCTGCAATCCAAACCTCTGAAAATAAACACTATTTTAAGCTGGAGTAATCAGAAAGAAGGCACATTTCAGGTTTCTTTCAGTAGAACAAGACAAAGAAAGAGAAGAAGCAAAAGCTTGTGAAGCAAAATCATTTAATTCAGCAGCACAAGCAAGTTTAATGGGAGCTGGCTCGAAAAAGAAATTTTGTCAAGTAAAATTCTGTACTTCATCAACCGATACATGACTACGAGCCTAATACAACACAGCATTCAATTCGCCTTTCAATTTCTTGTTTACATAAGAAAATCCAAGGAATGCTTTGATAAAATTTGTTTTTGGGGTAAAAAGGTTCATATATTTACCTCTTGTGTTAGTCCATTCCACCCAACGAAGTCCATTCCTGCATTATTTGGCACTATATCTGAAGTCATAGGACCTAGGCTCCCACGATGAAGTCTATCAAAGTCAGTTAATCCCTGCTGGCTAGGGATCATACCAGAAACCCTTAATACCTCTGCTAACATAAAGAGCAGTTGATTTGAGTTTCTTTTCTTGTTATGTCTAAACGGAAGAAATAAGAAACTTTCAAGTTTTAGTTAATGTCTGTCAATACGTAAAGCTATGGTTTGATTCAGATGGAGTTAATCAAAGTATTCGATAAACAATTATGGATAACTCAGACAACGTTAGAAGTCAAAATTATTGATTTTCTTGCCTATTTTATCCAACACTCAACAAAATTGATCCAACAGGCCTACAAAACTTGAAACAGATGCAACAAAACTGTTGATGTTTCAAGTACACCATCTAAACTTTAGCAGGGCAGAACCTTCGCCATTCTGCATGAGGAATTAGACATCATTTTTAACACAAATTTTTGTTTGCTCAGATGATGTTGATCAGGGTTATCATTGAGAATCATCAACTTAGGAAAGCAATCTATAACAGTCTTATCAAGATATTGACTACTTCGACTATTCTTTGAAACCATATCATAGGATCATTTAATACAAAAGACAAAGCTATTAGAGGAGCTCCAAGCACTCTATTATTCTCTCTTAGAAATGCTACGATTCATAGTTTGATTGTTTAACTGATATAGAGTCCAAGATCTTATATTGTTTTGGCTGCAGATTACAAGGCTGTTTGAAGCAAGCCGTCTCGTAAGTCTAGGATCGTGAAGGACCTTAGAATCATACACTTCAAGCAAGCAGCTTAAAATGTTTGATTCCTTGATTAAGGAAGTGGACGTTTGATGCAAAACATAATGTTAGTTATCCTGAAATGCAACATTCTTCTCATTGAACTAGTTCTATAATGAATTTAAGTAGTGTAAACGTAGTTAAACGGACTTCTGTTGGCAGCTTTATGTTCTACTAGTTCCTGATTAGAATTTCTTATTCATCATCATTATATAAGGTAACTACTAAGGTGAACAGCGAATTTCTGCAACAGCTTTCTGACCAAGGATTTGTATTTTTATCTAACACTTAACTGTTTGAAATAAACTCCCAGATTTCCGTCATTAATGGATGACGTGGTTTTACTTACAACAGTCAGCTTCAAAACACATGATTTTCTGCTAATAACATCTTCAATAAAGATCTTCCCAACATCGTCAGAAAGATTAACAAATTCTAAGTAGAGATCAAATACATATTACTACAGAGCAGAACCTTGACAAGTTATATATCAAACACTCTACAGAGACGGAATTTAGGAAGAAAAGGAAACATGAAGAGAATCGAACATTCATTAACCTTCACACATATTCTAAAAGTGATCATTTATCATAATCTTCAAATATAATAATAACAGATGGAGATATATGTCAACAAATGGGAATTTCTGGTATTTCAAACCACAACTGGATAGAATAAACAAGGAGGATAGGAAGATGGGCAGAATCAAGAGATGACTTACTTGAAAAAAGCTCAAACAAGAAGGGAAAAGGCCAAACCTTGATTCAGAAGACGGCTACATATAGGAAGGATTTGTACAAAAGGTCCAAGCTTTTGATGCTCCTCTAAAAGCTCCGTCAAATACTGACCACTGGAAACAGAAAACACGTGCAAGGATTGAATCAAAAGAATTAGAGAAATATATGTTCATCGTTGAAAAGGCAGACACTAGCTATACGAGCTATGTACCTGTCGACATCAGGGGTTGCTCTTATACGAGGTGATGGAACTCTTGCAGGGGAGTAATTACGTGAGTATAGTCCTGACATGGATGTCTGTAATAGTGAAGAAGTGGAAAGAAATACAGGGGATGATGATTGCGAAGGAGCAACTCGCACAGAGTGAATCGGAAAAAGAGTATATAGAAAGGAAATAAGGAAAGAAGGTGAGAAAGGCGAAGAAGGGGGAAACTGCAAAAGGGAAATACAATAAATGGTGTGATTGTGTCAATTGAGGAAAGTAGTGGGGCTCTCTGATGAGGAAGGGTGGGGTTTTAATATGTAAGACAGAGGCTGATGCGGGGTTTTAATGTTTGCTTTGTTGGCCACTCTTATGTCCTCGAAAGTTTTCACACCCTCTATCAAATACGGCTCGTGATGTCTATACGTATTATATTATACTCCACTGCTGTTCAGATACAAACAGTCGACCACCTCGCTACATGACGCAGAGCGAGACATGACATTACATGAAGTTTTTGTCAATCGATGGTGAGGTGAGAAAACCAGAAAGAAAGGGTAAGCCAGAGGCTATAGTCAAACTTTGTATGTCTATATATATATATAGAATGAGACCTGACAGTGACTGCGAAGAGAATGATTGTACACCATCGATCCATCTCATTCTTTGAGAGTTATATACGACAGGGAAACGAAAATGATGTTTACAGGAAAAGATCATCCACTCATACTCTAATATTATGACAATTCTATATATCAGCTGGTGATACTGATACGTAAAGTAAATTGGATTAAAAAAGTAGTCACCGCTGCGTCACGTTCTCTGATAGTTTGCCACTTTCTGTCGTTTTTTGTTTCTGAAGAGATTGATTTCGTTCTGATCAGTTAAGGTAACAGTAGAATAGAAAATCTGACTGACTGAATGACTCCCTTTGTAGGAGCTGGAGCATCTTCTTCTAGACAGGGTGATCCGTACATTTGCATGAACTTAATAAATAAGATTTAATAGAATAAGATTGAAATTAATCCACTGAAACAAATAATTTATCTTTTCGTAGTCCCAAATCATCCTCATAATTACTTGCTATAGTGAAGAAATATATAAAAAAAAGTAGAGTTCAATCTTATTATTAATTACACTATAGATATGACATAATGACATAATTAATGATAAATGTTTTAGATTCCAACATAAGTCCCAACTATCTGTACTTGTCGTCTGCATCTTGTTGTTGTGGAGTCTAATTTATAGTCATATGTGATATAAGAATCTCTTTTTCTTCACTAAATTACTTTCACCAAACAAATAACCCATTTTACATCATTTATATAAATAGTTGGTATTGTTTTTCTCTTCTTTGCGCAGGTGGTTGCTGATGTTGTTGGTCAAGCTGTCATCTTGTGAAGAGCAGACCAAACACACCACAGCACAATGATTTTGGTTAGGAAATCAGATAGCCAGCTGACACACATAACTGTACATATTTCATTCCCTTTTTCTTTATATTCACAATTTAACTACCTAATCATTACTCCCTCTTTAATTTAATTTATATATTGATAAGACCAATTTCTATGACAATTAACAGCTTCATTTCCTGTTATACATGTGATGTTGTAAGTCGGCAAGATACGGAAACATTGGACCCGACATTTGTACACAACTGTTGCCACCTATGCTTAATGAATTTCGGCTATCTTAATTAGTAATGAAGACAATGATTAAATGAGGAGATACAGACAATATTTCTGAAACTTTATTATTTGCAATGTTCTCTTGACGGCTACTAATACTATACCACACACTCCTGGGGGGAAATACAGTAACAGGAACAAAGGGGCAGGCAAATCGAGCATAGGATTCCTACCTGCGTTCCTACCTGTGACTGTAAGAAGTGGCAGAGGAAAAGCACGTCACGTTAGACCGTACAAATAATGTGTGGGATCGGTGTAATGACATAGCCAAAAGTTCTCCAGATTACCATTTTCACTCTTCTCCCCACACTACGATATGGATCATTGAATTGGTGTTGTAGTGTCTGCTCTGCATTTCAATATCACGGATAGAATCTTTTCAGTAATAACTAATTATTTTTTAAATCTTGAAAGATACATAATATAGGGGTGTTTAGTTAATTGTTGGTTGCTCCTTTTAGTTGTTCATCCTTGTCTATAAGTTTGTAATTTAACAAAGACAAAAGTCCCTTATTCAAAATTCTTTATCAACTCTCTTTTTTTGCCTGTTGTTGCATCCTATGATGAACTCGTCAATAATGAAGGGTTATTTTATTGGCAACTTCATGATCCTTTAGACTCTAGTCTGATGCTAGTTTCTCAGCGTCACCTACAAAAATAAGGAATATGTAATGGAGACCATAACCATGAAAGGGCTCAAAAGATATGGTATTGATGGTGGACTGGTACGTGATATTGTACCATCATTTTGCCAATGCAAGCCAACTGCTTTATCACGAAGGGAAACTTCCAATCATGCATCTAAGGTAAGTCTCCAAAGTTGTGTTTAAGACCTCAAATTGCAAACCACTCCTTTTTGGCAATAAAATGCTTCCTAAAATGAGCTGATGAATATTAGATCAAAATCACTAATAATGGTTGATGGCATACCATGAAGTTTAAAAGCATTATTCATGAATAACCGAACTACTACTTCAATTTTATAAGAACATTTAAGCGGCATAAAATGGGGATATTTGGTGAGTTTATCAATGACTACTATAATCACTAAATAACCATTCCAAATAGGTAGTTGCTTTTTAAAATGCGTGTTTATTCTGACCAACATTGTTAAGGTATTGAAGGGGTTGGAGTAAGCCAGCAACTGGTAAGTTGACATGTTCCTTGAACTAAGAAATATTTTTCAAAAATTACTAATTTTGGACTAAGCAGGTAATTCCAATTTAAAAGCTACTGATTCCACACATTGTACGATTTGGAAGCTTTTAAATATTTAGCTAAAAGCTTCTTATTGCTCATTTGTTATATACTCACTTAATGATAGATTTGAAGCTTAGCATACACCCAATCATATTTACAAACTGATTCATTCAATTCTAAGCCCTCTGATTATAAAATTTAATCAATTGTAAAGCAACTTCATGGTCCCACAAAGATTAATCCACCATGAACTCCTTTATGTTAGCAAAATAATAAAATAACATCAAATTAAAATTGGGACGACTTATTTGAATGGAAGACGTTGTGAAAAATCACTGCTTTAAGTCGAAAATTCTCCTTCTATGGTGCAGCAGGATAACGAAATCCGACCCTAGGGTTAACGCCTCCTCCTCCACCAACTTCAGTGCACTCTAAAGGTAGAATAGAAACTTTCTCTGAGGGCAAAGAAAACCGAAGAAAGAAAGAATTGATGAGCTTGTATATCCAAGAGGTGAATACATATGTCCGTCGGTAAACAAGATGGACAAACTATGTATAGGCAAGAACAAGATGTACATTACTAGGAGACAATAAAGAGAGTAAATAAGATGAGCGTTACTAGGAGGAAATAAAGAGAGTAAATAAGATGAAAGTTTGGGTCAAAATGTTAAGAAACCTTAGAGATTAAAAAATGGTGGTCAAATTTTACCATTCAACCAAGTTTTGGACCAATAGCACCAACACTTTAATCACACTTTGAATAAGGAGTATATTTAGGAGGTAAATACCTATATAAAGATTGAAAAGGCGAGCAACAAAGATTGGTGTGGAAGGTGGCGTTATGCCACCATTATACCAATGGTAATCACTTACTCTATTATTAAGTGCAATCTAGTACCATATAATGTAAATAAGTCTCCAAAGTTCTGTTAAGAACTTCCATCTAGCCATCTATTTGAGGATGATAAGCTTAAGATAATGCAAAGAAACCCCTTGAGCATTAAAAAACTCTTGTCAGAAGTTACTCCAAAAATGAGATCTTTATCATTGAAAATAGTAAGAGGCATACCATGCAGCTCATAAATAGAGTTGATATAAACTGAAGCAACTTTGGTAGTTGAGTAGGGGTGTGCCAAAGACATGAAGTAAGCGCATTTTGTAAACCTATTAACCACTGAAAGGATGACTATATAACCCTCAGAATTGGGTAATCCTTTAATATCATACCCACTTCTATCTAAGCTTGATGTAGAATGGGTAAGGTTGAAGCTTTCTTATAGTAACAACATTTCATACTTATTCATTTAGCATACATCACATTTCCTAATGAATTTTGTAATATGAGCTTGTATTTCCTTCAAATGGAAATATGAAATCATCATTTTATATTTAGCTAGAGACCTAGAATGTCCCCTAACTATTGAAGTATGAAATGAGAAAATGAGTTTTAGTTATAATATGGTATTAACTCCTACCATTATGTCTATTTTTCCAGCACAATAAGTCCTTATTCTATGAGATGACTCTAAAACCTACCTTCCCTTAAGTTTCTAGATTAACATAGATAGAGTAGGATAAGTTTCCTTTTTTTTTTTTTAGTTTCCTAAAGGAAATTACTATGAATATGAGAGATTAAAATTTCATAAATTTTTCCACTTCCTACTTTAGATAACCGATCAACTATTGTATTGTCAACCCCTTTCATGCACTTGATCTTAAAATCAAACTCGGTGAATTTAGGTAATCATGTTTACTTAAATGGAGTGGAGAGATGTTTGATTGCTACCACTAAAGCCAACTTTGTCTTCTCATCAACAAACAAATGACGATGTTTCTATAATAAAGCCTTACTTAAATATGCTAATAGATGGCCATCTTGCATTTAAACAGCTCTTAATCCACTTCTATAAGCATTTAATTCCATAATAGACAACATTTCAAAGTTAGGCAATGTAAGCACATGAGCACAATCTAATACATTAACGACATGTTTGGTTCAATGAAATAAGTCTTCTATTCCTACCATATTCTTAAAACTTAGTTATGCCTTTGTTTGGTTAGGAAAAAATATACAAAATAACTAATCCTAAAATTGGATATTCCTTAACTTTCGAGAATAAGTAAAGACCATCCCCACTTATCTTTATGTATTCTAAGAATAAGTATAACATATCATTCTCATAGAGCATATGCCCGAAAATCAGAGGATATTCAAAAACATATTCTATAAAAATGGTACATTAGGACAATCAACTAACTCATTAAAGGCATCAAACATATCATAACCATTCTAAGTGTTTAATTCTTCCCATTTCATTCACAAACATAAAAATCAAATGTATCATTATAATTCAGATTCCACATATACATTATACAACGTTATTATGATTCCACATATACATTAGACAACGTTATTATGAGCCTGTATCCATTGTGGATATCGAGTCTGTGTCATCTGAGCTTTAGGCTTTTTTTTCACAATCCTGAGCTCAAAGCTGTTTTCCTACTTCGGTCACTCTGGTCACAACTCCTTTATCTGATCATGCATTTCAATGTGATGAAGTGCATTATTTTACATGCCATGCTTTCATTTCAGTATACTGATGCCTTATATCAAGATCCTCAGATCTAAGTCTGACATTTATCAATCAATTGTACACACATTTTATATTAACATTCAATTCATATAGAAGCACATATAATTGAGTTTACACATCTAAGTTAACTCACAGTGCGCTCCAGAAAAGCTATTGCCTCGATGTTCAGATTAACATTCAATTCACATGATCACCTTACACGTGTACACAATACATACATAGTTCACAAATCACTAATTTGTTCGATCATATGAATATACAATTATGCACATGTGTATGTGTCATGTTTCGATACATGCTCAAATAACTTTCTGGGTATGAATTCTTATACAAATATCTTGACCATTCAATATTATAGCTTGATTTACTCCAAATTCATCAATCATACATTCACCATACTTTTCTGGCAATATATTTTCATACACTTATCCAATTCTTATTCAAAATTACATCATGATCTTCAATGCTTATTCATTCATGCCTAATACACATTACTCATGTCCTTATGATCATGTTTGCATTCATAAGAACACCTTTATTCCTTTGACAACTCATAATGTTCAGATTTGGATACATAGATATCAAAACAGTCCATTCTTTAAGTTATGACATCAATTAACAACTTAAACTTATCAAGCTCTTAACCAATTAATCAAGCAACAATCTAAGTTCATTTCAAGCCTTAATCAAGACCAAATACACCAATTTAAAGTGACTTTTCCTCAACTAGTTCAACATGTACACAAAACAGAAATTGTCTTTTCAGAACTAGGCCCACAATCGTGAAAGACCTTGCCACAATCGTGACAGAAGGCAAGCAATCAAGCCATGATATGCTCTGACGGCCAAGATCGTGCATAGCCTTTCTTCCTCAATTCTCCACAACTTTCACATACTTAGAGACATCACTACCACTTGAATTTTTCCAGATTTCATAACCCTTAAAGCTAATTCATATCAGGTTAATTTAGCATCCATATTGATAACATTAAGGCTCCCAAATTCTAGTCACTTAAATCATTAACAGTTTCCTTTTTGCAAACTCATTTACATCTCTAAATTTCCAGATTCTAAAACATCCTAATAACACCTATCTTTAGCATGAATTTCTCATCAATTAAACTTCCAATCCCAACTTAGATCATCCATATAATAGCCTATAAACTACTGTTTTCATGCATTTAAAAACAGAACATAAAACTAACTAATTCATCCATCATTTTTTAGCACAACTTTAGCATCAACACTACATTCAATCTATCCCTAATCATTCATCATATCACATGCCACAAAGATCAGTATTTCACTTATTTGTTTAGCTCAAATGCCACCTCAAAGTATAAGCCTGCTTTGCCTCACATACATGTAAGATCATCTCAAGAAAAAGGTGGGAATAAAATGGTTTCAGCAAAGTCAAGAAGATGACAACAAATTCAACAATATTTTGCTTATAAAACTATCTTTATGAAGGATTTTTTTTTTGCATAGATTTTTTGGTGGAAATTGAAAAGAATTTAGGCAAAACACAGAAATGTGAAGGAGAAGTAAATTTTGATAATGAGAGGGAGAAGAAGGAGAGAGTTTCCCCATAAACAATAAATGAAGAGATTCTGTCATGTGTATGTTGTGTGGTGTGAGTGGAGAGGATACTTGTCAAGTGTTTAAGCCAGCTACATGTCCTCTCTTGAGGCTGCCAAATGTCACTTAGTTCCTAGGCCATTTGTCACTTAATTCTACTATCACATGTCACTCAATTTATAGGCTTAGTCATCCTAAATTTTCACATGTCAATTGTCATGCTACTTGAAAATTTTTCTTAGACTAAATGTACATATTAATCCATCAATCTTCTAATTCTGACAAATAACTCCAAATTACTAAATGTAATCCATCAATTCTTTTTATTGGAAAATCAAAATACAAGACATTATAAATACACAATCATATCACAATTATTTAAAAACTTTCATACCCTAGAATATGTCAGTTGAGTGCAATTTTTTCTAAATCAACATTCATGTATGTATGCTCATACTATGCATGTGAATGAAATCATAAAAATCATACTATAAATTCACCAAATTCATTCTAATATGATATAATTCATGTGACTAAGTAATCTAGCACTCTAATCCCTCAGTGGGTTTTAGAAACTGACTATTATAATAAGCCATTTGTTCAGGAGATTTTTATCCTTCATTCTCGCGTTTCTTTTTCATTTTCACCTCCCTCCTGAAACTTCTTGTTCATTTTATCCTTCACTCCTGTGTTCACCATTTCTTCATTTCACTATCTCAATCTCACGATTTTCATATCCAGAAACTTCACTCTTTATTCAAGTCAGCCTAGCCTTCTACCAGTTGTCCTCTCTTCTAAGTAAGTTATTCCTGTTGTTTTGATTGGGTGATGGGTTTTTGTTGATGAGTTTCGAATGGGTGAGGGCTTTTGTTAATGGGTGTTGTTGATCTTCGTAACTTTGATCTTTTCAATTAAAAAGAGAAAGAAAAGGAAAGAAAAAGCTCATCTAGTTTTATTGGAAAGGGATTCGTTGCTTTTCAATTAAATGATTTTCTTTTATTTTTGCAAATTTTACTTTCATTACAAGCACAATGTTAAGCACAATGCTCGCTGGATTCAAAATACAAGTCTAATTGTGTACTGGAATTCACCGACGACATTGCCACTGGATTTTGATTTGCTAAATCAGCAAAATGTTTTCCTTATCATTGAAAAGAGAAAGATGGATGGTCATACATATGGTTGTGAAACATAAATTTACTTAGTTGATTGGTTAAACATAATAATAATTAATAATAATAAAAAGAAGAAGAAGAAGAAAATTAATAATAACAAGGAATTTAATAACCAAAAATTCATAATGCCCCTCATAAGTCCTAAAAGTAGTTTTATAAACATCCTTTTTAATCGTGTAAATTTGATGATAGCCTGCTCTCAAATCTAACTTAGAAAAGAAGTTGGCTCCTTCCAATTCATCCACAAGTTCATCAATTGAATCGAGAATTTATCCTTTATTGTGCATCTATTTAAAGCCTTATAATCTCCACACATCCTCCATGAATTTTCTTTCTTTTTCATTAAAACTATAAGTGATGAAAATGGGCTAATACTTTCCTAAATAATGCCCTACTTCAACATATCTCCCACCAACTAACTCCTCAATAGCCCCCACCAACTAACTCCTCAATAGCCCTTTTTTATACACTTGTATATTTATAGGATCTCATATTAATAGATTTATGCCCTCTTTCAATAAATTCTATGGATTTACTTCTTTTTAAGTAGTAAACCTATTGGTTTAGCAAACATTTCTATATATTACTTTAATAACCTCAGCATAAGTTGATGCTCATTCCCACTTTCTAGCTCCTTAACACTTAACTCATACATAGCTTGCATCTTATAACTAATTGATTGTTTGCGCTTTATTTGCTCTACCTAATTCAATAGAAAAAAATTACATACAACATATGCATCTCTCCTTTTCTTCTCCAGATGATTTTTAAAAATTCAATTAGTTTTTTCTTCTTAACCAATACTCAATTTTACCTTTTATCCTTCCCAATTAAAAAATATTCTGATGCACTGGTCATCAAAGTAGCCAACTATTATTCTCATATCACAAAATCATTTCTTCCAATTTTGATGATTGGTGCATCAAAATAAAAATAAGTGACTATTTATTATCCATCTTATGTTTCTATATTTTTTTATTGTACTGGATTCTTAATCCTTCTCCCGCTATGATTGTCATAGGCTATATTTTTTAACATCTCTCCTCCTTCGTTGCTAGTGTTTCAACTATAAAATTATGAGTACTTCCTCCGTCAATGAGTATATGAATAATTTTTCCCATTAAAAAACTCTTTTTACTTTCATTTGTTTGTATTAGACAATAACAACACCTGTCAATACTTGCACGAATATAAATGTGAGTGATTTAATATTATCTCTTTATCATTCCTTGAATCTTCCTCTTCTTTTTTTTGCATTTTATAGACATGAAATTGCCTCTTTTTGCACTTATGCCTTGGTGTATACTTCTATCACACCAAAAATATAACTCTTTGAGTCTATGCTCATCTATTTCCTTACTACTAGTTGTTATTGTTGCGTTCACTTCGCAACTAACTAACGTGGACTTTGGTACCATCCCTTATTGTTTGGTAACATCCCTTGTTGACTCTTGTTAACTAAATTCAATCCTTACACTCCTAGCTGAAGGTTTCTCTTATGACTTTGATAAGCTCCTACTTAATGTTGACATTCCAACTATTACTTCTTAGCTGCCTCAAACACAATAATCATTCACCATAGACATCTGCTTCAATTCCTTTATCTTTTTCCACTGGATCATTAAACAGTTTCTAAATCATTTCTCTAATACAATTAGGTACTTTCCCTAACTAAATAGTCAAACTTGGTTGGCATGTTAGGCACCGAATTTCAGTGTCAAACATGCCTAACAAGACAAGAATGGTTGGCCAACTTGGCCAACCATATCTTCATTCTCCTGCCTATAAATAGGTAGGAGATGAAAAAAGAGTAAAAAATGGGCAGAGCATAATAGAGAAACGTGAGGTGAGAGAGGAAAAAAAAAGAAAGACAAAAATATTATATGTATTTTTGTGAGTGTAGTTTTCTCCTTGTAATTATCCAATTTTCTCAGTAGTAAAATTCTTCTATCCTTACTCGTAGTTTTTACCCTGATTTAGGAGTTTTTAAATAAAATTTGTGTGTTCATTACTATTCCTTCAATCATATTTAGCTGCAAACTTGCTTTAATCTGATCGATTTTCATAACAAGCGGTATCATAATGAGGTGAGAAAATTACGACGAATTTTTTGGCGTAATCCGTTTTGAGTTCCAGTGAGCACAGTAAAAGTTGGTGAACAGTAACCCCAAAGGTGACAACTGTTCATGCATTTATTTTTGCATTAAACTGTGTAGTTACTGTAATTAAAGTGTACAATACTATTCACATGTACAGTACTATCCATACATACGTATACGATACTATACACATACGAGTATTGTTTATACATATAAGTACTATTCACGTGAAATAGTGAGAGCTAAATTCTGTTCATGATAGAAGCAATGGCAACAAAATTTGAGATTGAAAGGTTCAATGAGAGTAATTTCTCATTGTGGAAGTTGAAGAAGAAGGCTATCTTGAGGAAAGATAATTGTCTGGCGGCCATTAGTGAACAGCCGACTAGAAAAGTGGAACAAGATGGACAGGAATGCTATTGCAAATCTTCATCTAGCACTAGTAGATAGGGTGTTGTCAAGCATAGAGGAAAAGAAGACAGCAAAAGAAATTTGAGATCATCTCACAAAATTATACGAGGCCAAATCACTCCACACAAAAAATTTTATGTAGAGGAAACTATAGACTTTACGCATGGCGGAATCCACTTCGGTGACGGAGCACTTAAATACTTTAAATACTCTATTTTCCCAACTCACATCATTGGGGTACACAATAGAGATAAGTGAACGTGCAGAACTTCTACTTCAAAGTCTACCAGATTCGTACGATCAACTCATCATCAATTTAACAAACAACATAGACACACTAGTCTTCGACAATATTGCAGCTGTTATTCTGGAAGAAGAGAGTTGGCGCAAAAGTAAGGAAGACAGGCTGACAAATTCACAACAAGCGGAGACCTTGGAGATGACGAGAGGAAGATCAATAGAATATGGCCCAAGTGAGAGTCATAGTCATGGTAGATCAAAATCCAGGAGTAAGAAGAATTTTAAGTGCTACAATTGTGGCAAGAAAGGACACCTAAAAAAAGATTTTTGGAATCTGAATAAGAAAGATTATATTCCTCAAGGAAATGCGGCAACTACTTCAGATGATGAAGGTGCAATGGTTTGTGAAGCGACAAGGACTATTGGAGGTAGGAGAAGATTTGTTGATATATGGCTTCTTGATTCAGTAGCTACTTTTCATATGACCTCTCGAAGAGACTAGTTCCATCAGTTTGAATCTGTCTCTGGGAGATCTGTGTACAACTGTAATAATCAAGCTCTGAAGATCGTTGATATCGGCACCATTAAGCTAAAAATGCATGATGGGACAACTCAGACTATTGAAAAAGTGCATGTGGAGGGCCTGAAAAAAATTTGTTGTCTGTAGGACAACTAGATGATCTCAGTTTTAGATTTGAGATTCAAAAATGTTAAAGTAGTGCTCTAAAGGCAATCACCTTTAGCACTTTTGTACAAACTTTATTTTGATTAATAAAACAATAGGAATTTTTTCATTGATTTGATATTCATTTATATATATATGAATTGATATTGATCTTAAATCGAATTAATGAAGTTCATGATACAAAACATAGCATGAAAGAAATCATGATGAGATCATGATAATGAGATTCCTATCATGTACAATTATGTTAGTATCTAATAAGATAGGACATTATTAATTTGAAAAGACTAACACATATTATACTCCTTTATTTGATCAAGTAGTGGATCTCATAAACTGTAAGCATGAGATGCTTAGAGTTAATATGTAGATGCTTACTAAGGGTAGTAAGTACATTGGATGACCCATATAAGATCATCATATGGATGATCTATCGAATGTCAATGATTAATCTCATCATAGCAATGGTGTAAATATCTTTAGACTTGAGGTATTCAAGGTTATCTTGGATATAAATCCTAAGCTTTAACACCATTCTTTGTTACCTCAAGACGAGGTTGCTCTTGTTAGGTAATTGGGTATTTATGTTCGAAGGTAATTGGGTAGCCAATAAAGGATTCACCGCTCCTGATAAAAGGAGATGATACCCATGGCCTCTTATTAGGATCATTACTCGGTATTCTCTGGCCAGAGCAGGTATTTGTCATGAAGAGGGTCTTCATTGACATATATGAGTAATGAGATCCCAGCAAGGCCACGATCGTGATAGAAGCCCTGAAATGATATATAAATGAGTTCTTCACCTATGTATACGAACAACTTTCACTTCTTACACACTTAAGTGATAAAGAAAGGGTTTTAGAAGTTTTCTAGAGAGAGTGAGAAGAGTTATTGAGTTATCTTCTTGCAATTTATGCAAATGTTGTACAAATCAACATGTATGCAAGATAACCTTGATATATCTTCTATCATATTGAACATCTACTTGAATTCATCAAGTTTGGTGTTCTAAAAACCCTTACATATTGTCTCATTTTCCTTCTTTGCATGTTCTTAGGTGATCAAGGAAAGGTTGGTGTTCAAAACAACCCAAACAAGAAGAAATACGAAAGGAGGAGATACATAAGGTAAAAAGTTCTATTATTTCATATTCTTTACATATCCTTACATGTATGTGAGATTCTGTGGTTTCTAGGTTGTCATGGTGTCGGAATCTTGATTCCAATACTTCTACTACATTCGCATGCATGTGATACATGCAACCATGGCTAACCCAAAAATAAGAACTTTATTAAGGTCTTATAACCGAAATATATATACTATAAGTCATTAAGTAAGTCAATTCCATCAACTTTCAAAAAATTGACCAATGTTGAC
>JANIIA010000009.1:6642256-6655111 GCA_027478495.1 Erythroxylum alaternifolium | reverse complement strand
TTCAATGCCCAAGAAACGACGAAGTTGGATCCAAAATCTAGAAGATGTATTTTCTTGGGATATGCTGAAGGAGTAAAGGGGTATCGTCTGTGGGATCCCACTGCCCACAAGATTGTTTTCAGCAGGGATGTTATCTTCATGGAAGATAAGGATCAACAACAAGCAACAAATCTTGGCACTGTACAAGAGCATTCGGAGACTACAACAGTACAGGTGAAAAGAGAATTTGATCAAAATAATTCTTCTGAAACTGCACCAGAGCACGAAGAGCAAGAACCTGTCGAATCTGATGTTTCAGATATTCAGAGAACAACTGGCACAAGAAGAGCACCGAGCTAGCACTCAAATTATATTATAGAGAGCAATATTGTATACTGTTTTTTAACTGAGGACGAAGAGCCATCAACTCTTTAAGAAACAATGAATAGTTCAGATGCATCTCAGTAGATGGCAGTAATACAGGAAGAAATTGAAGCTCTGTATAAGAATAAGACATGGGAGCTAGTATCACTACCACAAAGAAGAAAGCCCACTGGCAATATATGGGTTTACAAGATCAAGCGGAGTGGTGACGATCAAGTATAGCGATATCGTGCTAGAATGGTGGTAAAAGGATATGCTCAGAAAGAAGGTATTGATTTTAACAAAATATTTTCTCGTGTGGTTCGACTCATTACAGTTCGAGTAGTTCTGGCAATGTGTGCTATATTTGACTTGCATCTTGAGCAGTTAGATGTGAAAACTGCATTTCTTCATAGAGATCTTGAAGAAGAAATTTATATGCTCCAACCAGAAGATTTTGAAGAAAAAGGGAAAGAGAACTTAGTTTACAGGTTGAACAAATCTCTTTATGGTTTAAAGCAGGCGTCGAGGTGTTGGTATAAGAGATTTGATTCCTTCATCACGAGCTTTGGATACAGCAAACTAAATGCAAACCCTTGTGCATATTTCAAGAGGTTTGAGAAAGATGATTTTATAGTATTGTTGTTGTATGTAGACGACATGTTGGTAGCAGGCCCCAATAATGATCGTATTAAAGAATTGAAGGCATAGTTAGCTAGGGAATTCGAAATGAAGGACTTAGGACCAGCAAACAAAATTTTAGGGATGCAAATTCACCGAGACAGAAATAATAGGAAGATTTGGCTTTCTTAGAAGAATTATTTAAAGAAGATCTTGCGGCGATTTAATATGCAAGATTGTAAGTCAATTTATACCCCTCTTCCTGTTAATTTCAAGTTATCCTCAAGTATGAGTCCTATCAATGAAAAAGAGAGGATGGAGATGTCTCAAGTACTGTATGCATCAGCAATGGGAAGCTTAATGTTCGCTATGATTTGTACAAGACTAGACATTGCACATGCAGTGGGGTAGTTAGTCGATACATGGCGAATCCTGGTCGAGAGTATTGGAATAGAGTTAAGAGAATTCTCAGATATATCAAAGGAACCTTAGATGCTGCATTATGTTATGGAGGATCAGATTTTACTATCAAATGATATGTTGATGCTGATTATGCAGTTGATCTTGATAAAAGTAAATCCACAACAGGATATGTGTTTACACTAGCTAGAGGAGCTGTGAGCATCAACAACAAAAGCAAATTATGTAACAGCTACACAAGCTAGTAAAGAAGCAGTATGGTTGAAGATGTTGTTGGAAGAACTTGGGTATAAACAAGAGAATATTACTTTGTTTTGTGATAACCAAAGTGCTTTGCATCTTACAAGGAATCCAACATTTCATTCAAAGGTAAAAAACATTCAAGTTCAATACCACTTCGTTCGTGAGAAAGTGGAAGAAGGAACAATGGATATTCAGAAAATTCATACCATAAATAACCTGGCAGATTTTATGACAAACAATGGATATTCAGAAAATTCATACCATAAATAACCTGACAGATTTTATGACAAAAGCAATCAACGTTGACAAGTTTACATGGTGTAGATCCTCGTGTGGCTTGACAAAGACGTAAGCAACATAAAGCAGCAAGGTAGAAAGAATAGTGTGAAGATCTAATTAATTCTCAATTAAATCTTCAAGTGGGAGAATTGTCAAACTTGGTTAAGGTTGGTTGGCATGTTAGGCACCAGTTATAAGCAGGAGAATGAAGATATGGTTGTGCCTAACATGCCTAACAAGACAAGAATGGTTGGCCAATTTGGCCAACTATATCTTATTCTCCTGCCTATTTGAACAAAGAGTAAAAAATGGGCAGAACATAATAGAGAGACATGAGGTGAGAGAGAAAAAAAGAAATAGACAAAAATATTGTGTGTATTTTTGTGGGTGTAATTTTTTCCTTGTAATTCTCCAATTTTTTCAGTAGTAAAATTCTTCTATGTTTGCCCGTAGTTTTTACCCTGATTTAGGAGTTTTTCACGTAATATATGTGTGTTCATTACTATTCTTTCAGTTATATTTAGCTGCGAACCTGCTCTAATCCGGTCGGTTTTCACAAGATAAATGACTCCGTTGATGATCTGTTCTAAGATATAATTGGTGTCATGACAAAGCTTCTCCCACTAAATATATAAATGTGATTTGTACTTTTAGCTTCACTGTCGATCGATCTAGCATAAAGAATTGTTTGTTTTTAAATATCTAACTTTGTAAATCTTCTCCATCAATAGTTGGAAACTTCAACTTACTATATCAAGTGACAATAGTGTACTTACTGGTTCCTAAAGTTCATTAAAATGGACTTTGAGTACTCTTCTATCCTCTTCTATAATTCTTTGATTTTGATTTTTCTTCCATATGTAACTGCAATATCTTCTTCATTTATTGCTTACTATTGCTTTAATGACTGGTATATTTTGTAAAATAAGAAGATTTTGCTTGTGTTGAACAACTTAATTGTGTGTTTTGATTCTCGAAAAGGATAAATGTCAAAGATGACCTCTGCTGCAATGACAGCCGTCTAAAGTAGTTTCAAATGGTTTTGAGGCACTTGAAGCTCTAGGATCATTCAACTCTCCTTATATGTCCAGATCCTGAATGTCATTCTCTATGTAAGGCCCTTGCCAAAGATTCAGGCCTTGAATCTGATTACATTATTGTGGGATGTGCTGCCGGTGAGCTGGTGATGGATGATGTGGCAGTATATGGCGTTCTGGCATGATATAGATACCTAGCTTCAACAAGCAGCAGAATCTAGGTCGTGCATTCTTGACTCGTGTGTATGGTGGATGCACCCTATCCTGGTGGCAAGATTGTGACTGTCCTCCAACCTTCGCAATGTATGAATTTGACATTTCACATTCTGGAATTATGATTTTTGTTCATCAAATCATCAATGCACTTCCATTCTGCTTTGCCGAAGACCAGAGTTTAGGTTGAATGTAGAACTTATTGTTGAAGCTATCAGACAGGAGAAACCTAAATGCATATTGTTTACTTTAGCAAACAACCCTGATGGGAGGTAGTTGATGGGTGCTTGTCTTGAAATTTCATATCATTTGGTTGATATTTTGTTATCGAAGTCAATGTCTCTGGTCTGTTCCCATTTGAAAAATTTGGCCAATGATTAATGCTCCTGTTTCATTTAGTATTATCTTAGTTTCAAGGTCTAAACTGGAAGAAACGTTTTCTTTACGTTTGTTTTGATTGAATTTCAGGTGAAAACCATTTTCGTAACGCCTTGGCTTAGTGGCGTTCGTGGAGTTGAAAACTCAAAACTTCCTGTACTGTAAAGACTTACGTATTTATGGTTTGTGTTGAGAAATAAACAGTAAATGAGATTTTAAAGAAAGACAAAGAACACAGAATTTAACGACGTTTGGAAACCGTGTGCTTCCTACGTCCCCGGAAGTGAAGCATCTTTTCGTATTATTCAAAATTTTTCAATAGGGTCTATTAGGTTTTTGTATAAAACCCTAAAAACATCTATACAATACGATAGGACACGATTTAAAACCCACGTTGTCACGTTGCTATATCATCCGTACGGACTTTCGTACGATGTCATACAAACGGCTCCTAAAACCGTCAATCCTGTATCGTACCACGGGGCGTTACCCCCGCACCCTCAACGTATTTTGTCGTACTCCGATGATGAACCGAGAAGACACCCGAGAGGGGGCAAGAGCCGGAGCGGAGCTTCGCTCCGTTGCCCTTACACTCCACTCTGCTCGCTCCAGCACCTGCCCCCTTACCCGTATATGAGCCACATACACAACAGATTGGAGACAATCGATTTAGGAGACCTGCACTCCTTGCTGATATATTTTTCCCAGTGTTTGCATTTCCTTACTTTCTGGAGAAGATGTGTTATAGTTTGATGCTCTTATTGTTATCGCTCCCTTTGTGCTTGTCGTTGGTCTTGGTAATATGATAGAGTTGAATGCAAGCGGATGTTGCCAAAATGAGCAAAGAACTGAAGTTAATGTATGCAGGTAATTGATTATTCATAACAAATGTATGAAGTTATTAATTTATTTAGTAAACATTTTTTTTATTTATACATTTTGTTAATTATATTTAATATCTAATATTAAAAATATTTTTTTGAATAAAATAAAATAATTAAATTTTAATTTTAATTATAATGAAAACTTTATTTTAATTGAATTTCGAAAGAAACTGTCATCTCCTATTGAGTTCCTTTTCTTACGGGATAAGAGAACGAGTTTGGTAAGATAATAAATGTGTGTTTTAACTTTTTCTCTTACTCGTAATTTTAATTTGAATTAAAGAGATTTGTAAAAAACTAAAAAAGAGGTAGAAGTGTTGATTGATTTGTCAAGCGCAACGAGATAAGATTTAAGAAGTCGGTGCAGAGGGGAAAAAGGCAAAAGGGTCGGAATAATAAATGTAGTGATTGGAACTGGAAAGGGACGCACAAGCAGCAGGAGGAGGATGAAGAGAACGCAAAATCAGCCAACTGCACAATTTGTCTCTCTCTCTCTCTCAATGTGCCAGTGCCACTGATGTAGTGATGTATGTGTTGTTTGATGATTTCAATTCTTTCCCAATCCCAAATTCAAGTGGAGTGGATGGATTAGGTTGGGTCTTCAGATATTTATGTTTTGACCCCTCCAATCTTCCAAATATCAATTCCTGTTTCTTTATAATATACATATCCCCTACGCTTCGCTCTGGAGCTTATCCGGTGATATTGGAGCAAAGATGGGAAGAGTTGTAGAAGAAGAAGAAGAAAAGGCCACGATGACCGAAAGCACCAGTGTTGTTACCGTCTCTGATAGTCCTTGCGTCTCAACAACAACGCCAACAGCAACATTGCCTAACCATTTTCTGTCACTCTTTCCGCACTCTACTACTCCCGACCATGACGACGACGATGAGATTGTTACTAAACACCCCTTATTGCTTTCTTCTCCTTCTTCTTCTTCTCTATCTGCCACTCCCACTCCGACAACAATAACCAGTTGTCCTAGTGATTCTGAAGCGATCAGCATTAGTATAATTGAAAACCCTATTCCGATTCCACTTCCAAATGTTGCTGATTTTCATTATCAACACATTTCAAATCATACCTCTACTACTAGTAGTACTAATACAACTGCTGATCATGAGGCCCCTTCTTCTTCTTCTTCTTCTTCATTATCATCATCTTCTTCTTCTTCTTCTTCTTCTTCTTCTTCTTCTAGAAGTAGAGCTAGTAGTAGTTATCATCAGAGATATGATATTCAGTACCTGGGCAGGTGTCTTGAGCAATTTCTCCCTTTCTCTTTCCTCCTCCTCCTTGTCTTCATTCGCCAACACTTCCGAGGTTCCTCCCTCTCTAACTTATTTCAATTCATTTTTTGTTCAATTTAGGGAAACCTTATGCATTTCCCAATGTATCAGGCTTCTGCATTGTTTTGTGGATTGCTGCTGTCTTGTTCAAATCCAATGATGTTCTTCGCAAGCAGACTGCTTTAAAGGTCTTCTCTCTCTCTCTCTCTCTCTCTTTTTGGTTTTTGACACTTTGTGTCTAATTCTGATACACCCCATTTGTAATCCTATTTTAATTGCTGCAAATTCCTTTTGTTTCTTCAGGGAGATAGAAATGAATTGGTCCTCGTTGCCATGATCCTTGTGTTCTTGGTTCATGTCGTATCCGTTTATTGGTGGTACAGACACACTGATCTTTTCTGCCCTCTGCTTTTGCTTCCTCCTCCCCAAGTTCCTCCTTTTTGGCACGCTGTTTTTATCATCACCGTGAATGGTATTTTTATTATTCTCACGCTCTATAGCAATACCTTTTTATTCCCTGCTTCAATCAAAGTTTTCGTTCTATACTTCTCATACCTCCATCTTCTCACTAATGGTTTTCTGTTGTAGACGCTATGGTGCGCCAGCTTGCGATGGCCTGCAAATGTGCACTCTTAATGCGCTGCAAGAATAGCCGAGGTCATAACCATCGTAAACAGGTTACTCTGTCCATGAAAGTTTTGAATTTTGCATTCATGCACTCTCATTTCTTTTCTGTTTTACGCGTGATCTCAAATCCCGTTCGAAATTCTATTCTTTCAGGGTCAGTTGCTCACCCTTATTGAGTATTTGTCTTTGTTATACCGTGCCTTGTTGCCAACGCCTGTCTGGTACCGCTTCTTCTTAAACAAAGAATATGGGAGCTTTTTTTCTTCTTTAGTCACTGGGCTATATTTAACTTTCAAGCTTACTTCGATTCTGAGGAAGGTATTTTCTTCACGGGAAACATTTTATATGTACTCGTTTGAAATCATGGGTTGTGCCTCTGGCTATAATGTCACTTGAATATGTAGGTTCAATTATTCATAGCTGCATCAAGGGCCTTATCTCGCAAAGAAATGCATTATGGTTCTTATGCCACGTCTGAACAGGTGAGTGTTCTCGCAGGCAATTATGCTACTACTTTTTATCTTACTATTGCTCCTCAGGATTGTATCCACTGGTTCCGCAAGTATATAATGATACACCCTATGGAACAGGAGCCATGTGAAAGTTTGTTTTATACTACATATATGATCTCTAATTTTCTCATTCTACATATAGTAGCCTGTTAGTTTTAAACTACTGGCACCTTTTGTAGGTCAGTGCAGCTGGAGATCTATGTGCCATTTGTCAGGAGAAAATGCACACACCAGTTCTACTCTGCTGTAAGCACGTATTCTGTGAAGATTGTGTATCAGAATGGTAAAATTTCTATGTTAACTCTCCTATTATGAAGACCATACACATTTTCTTAAGCATTGGTTAAGTTGTGATCTCATAAGTCTTGACTAAACTTTATTCCATCTTAAAAACTTTATTCCATGCTTTAAGATGGTAAATTTCAGCTTTGTTACTTCTGGTGACCAAGGCTGCTAAACCATGAATTTCTTAGTGTTAATGTAAAAGCTTCAGTAATGCAGAGGATATTGCTATTGGGTTCTACAGTTTCTTTCATTTTATGTTGGTCCTTGAGGCAAATTTTGATCTGTCGCAACTTCTACGTGGCGTTGAACCTTGAAATGTGACATGCCATCATGTGAATCCAAAGCTTAGTGCTCTTTATCATAGCCAATCAATGGAATGCAAGATTATTTGTAGAGCAGCTTTTAGTTTCCACAGCCCATAGAAGGGGTTAAGCTGTGGCTCAGTCCCACCCCTAGTGTAAAACGCTGTTGCTTTTCGGCCCTTTGTCTGGGATCTGAGACATTTGGATTTCACAGGATTTTACTTGGCGTTTTGACATGGGCATAATAATGACGATATTACAGAGACCAGAAGGGAAATTTAGTACACTGACATCTGTTAAATTCTTTCCTTGCAATGACATGATGGTAGCATTGTTGTGAGAAATGCTGTCCTCGGACTTAGTAACAAATCTAATCTCAAACTTGTAATCCACGTGTTCTTGGAAACTCTTTATCGATGTTACTTCAAGCTTGGAACACATATCAATTTGGCTGAGTATTCTGGGTTACTTTAATGGAGGAACATTAGATCTAAGGATCCTTTCAAATTCAGTATTTCTGACTTATAGAGAAGAATGACCTAGTTCTATCTAGTTTCATAGGGCATTATTGCTCATTGGAATATGCTTGATGCAATTAATTAACTTTCTGTACTTTTTCATGGCTTGTTTATATCCGTTCACTGCTGTTGGTGCTTTTTTTTTTCCCTCTTTTTGGTTTGACACAAGTAGTTTATTTTCTTTCTTTCTTTCTTTCTTTCTTTCTTTAAAGAATTGCTTATCCCTACAGGTTTGAGCGTGAAAGGACATGCCCATTGTGCAGAGCGCTGGTAAAACCTGCGGATATCCAATCATATAGCGATGGATCAACAAACTTGTTGTTCCAGTTATTCTAAGATCTACTATTTTATGAGAAACCAGTACACCCTCCTGTCTTAAAGAAAGGTAATTTGTTTGGTTGGTCGTGTCTAAATTCACAGATTCTCACAAGCAAATATTCCATTGGTATTTTTCCTTCCAGGTCATTCAATTAGAGGTGGAAATTTATATGTATACAGTGTAATTATAGGCCATTGAAGACTCAGGTTTAATACAACTTTCTTTATTTTGATGCCAACAGAAAATAAGATGTTTCTTCAGGTTCATGTCTCCACCTCAAACCACTGACTGGTGGTTGCTTTTAATAATAGTAGTAAAAAGAAACACACTCTGCATTTAGTATTTTACCCATTAGCCTTCCAACAAATTGTGAAGGAATCACAAAACATTTGAGGGATTTGAGATTAGGTAAAATGGTCAAATTAGACCATAAGATTTTCACCAATATTTAATGGCGTTACCCTGAGCTAAGCTAGACCAAGAAATCAAGAAATGAAGAAAACCAGTGCCATCTGCTAGATTGTGATGCCATATAGTTCTTGCTGACACCACTGAATCTAGTAACATGCATCAACACCAATACAGTAACCTTAAAATGCCAAGTTCTATTTCATATTATTGCTAATTACCTGTTGTGTCGTTTCTGAATCATACCATAAAGAAAGATCATGACTTTGGTGGTAACTAACTTGAGGCAATACCTAATGGAGCACGTCATCAGGATTAGGTTACCAGGTTCAAGCATAGCACAATCGGTCATTGCTTCTGCATATAAAACTCCCAACTCAATTGCAGTCTATTTCGATTATACCATTTTTCATCTCTTCCAAGTCTTCCAGCCGCAATGTAGTACTAAGAACTTTGCTTAGACACTCCACCGCCACTTCAGGGTCAAAAAAGTTGAGAATCGTTGAACTTGTAGAAGAAGAGTATCTCTTCAAAAAAAAAATAATTGTAGAAGAAGAGTAAGGGGGTGTGAGAGTGACCTCTTATTGGGATTTTTAATAAACGTTTGTAAAACGATGAGATGTTTTTTCAATGTTTATGAAACGTTTCTTTTTTTATGTATTGAAATATTTAATTTTAATTTTAATTTTATTCTTTTAACTTTGAGATTAACGTTTCTCTTTGCCTTAAATCTTAATAATAGTCTAAATCAAATGCTTAGAATTACATAATGAACTTCCCGATGCAACTCTAATAACGTGTTAAAATTGATTTAATTTAATTTTTGAACTCAATGTTCTTTATGCTCCAAAAACAGCACAACAATGTTCTTGGATAGCATAATTTGCAGGACATGATTGCAAATCTACATCAAGTTTCATCCTAGTAAATAAGTGTATCTCTAAACAACAATTTGGTAATGGGTTACAATATCATACAGTTACAAATTGAAACCGACATTCAGTGAAAGGAACGACTAGAGAATGTTGCCATTCAAATAGACGAAGTTGTGTGCTTCCTGGAATCTGCGGCAATTGTTGTAGGGCCTTGGGGAACATCAACAAGCCCTAGCGGTGGCACAGGTTGTAGACAGAGGTCATGAAACACTGGTGTACTTGTGTCCAAGGAAGCATCAGCAGACACGGATCGAGGTGAAGATGCAGGATTGGCCGATTGAATATTGGAGACAACCTTGATGGGATAAACTTCAGTGACTTCTTCAGTACCTTCATCCAAGTACACAACATCCTGCATAGTAAGCTGGTGGTATTCAACAACTTCCCTGAGGAAGCGATTCTCGCGTGCATAGACAGAGTTCTCATGTGCTAATCGAGCCTTCTCAGCTAATAATGATTCAAGTTGGAGCCTTATCTGAAATGTAAAAAAGAAAAGTGAAATAAAAATTTCAACTGTATAAAGCTAAGATTATAACTTGCTTCATCCAATATTTTCTATGAATCAAAACTAAATAAAATTACAGATCAAGAATAACTGCATAACAAAATAACGAGTCATCAATCCAACAAGTTCGTCAAAAGAGACTCCCGTATCTATGGCATCTGATTGGTATTCTCGTAGTAACCTGAATATCAAAGTACTTTTAGAAGATGGCTTTCTATCTCGTTCAAACCAGAAACTTTAGAAACATGTTAATCATGACAGTAAACAATGAATGGAATCAATAAACAATTCTCGCATTAATTTGAGTTTGCTGAATGAATTCGCATCTTAGATCTTTTCCTTCTCCTTTTCCTTTTCCTTTTCCTCATTCCATTGTTTTGCACGTTTCCATAATTTAAAAGCTACAAAAGCCAACGCAATCTATTCTGGCCGCAAAAATGACTCATAATTAGCCCGATTTAACCCCTAAATCCTAATCAAACTCTAACTCATACCAAATCTTTCCAAATCAATAGATTGGGTGAATGTTTTAGCTCCCAACGGTCTCGTTCTTTGCCGGCCATTTTCTTCATTAAGAAACTGAACATAAAACTATCATATATCTAGCATTAAGGTTGCTCTAAGAGACACTAGAATCAAGCAAAGGCAATTTATATAATATACCAAAACAGCAGAAAGATTCATATGCAATGCTTTCAGAGCTTGAACCATTTGGCAGCTTACTAAAATCAGGCATTCACACACTTTGGAGCATGATTAAGCACTAAAGTTTCTAGTACGTATTCTCTTTCAGTTATCATGAAATAATCAATTCTTTAGCAAATACTGATTCTGTATATTCCACAGATTCATCTAAAATAACAAATAAAAGAGTCAGAAAGTGTGTACCAAATCATCATCTTCGGGGTTGTCTCCCCTTGTGCGACTCTCTCTAAGGATTTTATTTTCCTCCTCAAGCTGAGCACACCGCTCCTTAGCAAAGGCAAAATCTGCTTTAACAGTTTTTAGTTCTCGAAGAAGAAGCTTTGCCTTGGCAGCCATTGCCATTGCAACCTGTCACACAAACAAAGGAGAATAAATGCATATGAAGTTGAAACTAGTCACAGTGCATGTGCCGTCTATAGTTTAATATTTAGATATTAATTCAGATGAAATGACATGTTGAAACTATGGTTGTGGCTAGTTGTAGAGTATTCAATACCCAACAGTCTCACATTGACTTTAGGGAAGTATTGTTCTCCAAATGAGTTTTCAGAGTACTCAAGTAGAAAATAAAAAAACATTTTATGCCAAACTAAGAAGACAATCCTGCAATCTTAGATGCAGCTAGACAGCTGTCACCTTACGTCGCGAGAAGCCTTCAATTGAAGTTCGATATCTGTTTGCATGGGCGGTTGTGGTTGGGATTGTTGCCATGGAGTAGCAGTGGTATTGGGTGGATTATAATGTGAAGCAGTAGCAGAGTTGGTATCAGTGGGGTGCTTCTTTTTAATGTGCTTGCGAGTTTCTTGGATGATGCCGGCAGTGCGGTTCTCCATCTTTGTTATGCCCTCCTGGAAAAAGTATACTAAAGCAAATTTTAGACAAATGTAGAAACTAATGAGTATCATATAGAGGTAGACAATGAAGAGAGTAACCTCGACAGCATTGCCGATATAGTTCAAGGAGGAAGAGATGGCATTGATTCCTCTCTGTAGTTTCGGACTATCTGTCATCCTATTATGGGTGTGGTAAGAGGGGTGTGAATTGGGGTACTGCATTTAATCAGTTAAAAAGTTATTGATGATATTGGAGTGTGTGGAAGTGAATAAGAGGCAGAAAGAGAGACTAAGTCAGAAGCAGACCTTGTTGTTGGGTGGTGGAGGAGGTTGAGGATTGTCACTGTCGGCGTCGTCGTCGAGAAGTGATTTAGCTTTTCTAGCGAGATTTCCCCAGAATCCTCCTCCTCCGCCTCCTCCATGTTTATAATCTTTCTCCGTTGAATTTGAATAATCAGTACTAGTGGTACTACTTTTAACGGAGGAAGTTGTGGATTTAGTATACTCGAAATCAAATGGCTTCGATTCCTTCACATTCACCGGTAATAACAACAACAATAAACAAGATTAATCATTTTAAATAGATACAATAAAAATATGTAAGGGAAATAGATAGATAGATCTGGTACCTTGGGGATGGGCTTGTGGTTGAAGGAGTAAGCGGAGGAAAGAGAAGAGTCTCTGTGAGCGGAAGATGCGGTTATTGCTTTTGCAGCTAAAGATGTAGCTGCTGCGGCTGTGCTCGCCCTCTCTTCTTTAGTATCATAGATATTCTTATAGTAATCATCATCATCATCTTGACAGGCACTTCTTCTTCTGCTACTATTACTATTAGTAAAAGAATTAGATGTTGTTGTTGTTGGGTTTGAAGAAATTGACGAGTGCCGCTGCTGCTGCTGCTGTTGCTGTTGCTGCCTCCTCCGATATGCCATGATTGTAGACGAAATCCTAATTCTCCCCTATCCTCTGATGATAGATTGGATCCAAACCCTAACAGCCCAACTCAATTCGATATTCCCGCTTGATTTGTCTTTTGTTTTTCCTTTTATTGTCAACTCAACCTCATTTCTCCCTCCCACAATTTCTGTTTTTATTTTCTATTGTGTTTCTTCTTCTTCATCTACGCTACTCCTACTGCCGCTATTTATTGCTACTTCCTTTTTATCTTTACAAATTACGGCATAACAAATTTTTATAAACACG
>JANIIA010000009.1:6631852-6642156 GCA_027478495.1 Erythroxylum alaternifolium | reverse complement strand
ATCGGAGAAGCAGACTCCGGTTCCGTTCGGAGAATTTCGGGATGGAACGGTACAGTCGGATCCAGGATGGGTCGCCTTCCTTTTTATCTTTACAAATTACGGCATAACAAATTTTTATAAACACGATTTATTATGTAAAGTTAATATAAAAACTTAATTATAACTGAATTTTATTTAAATTCACAGTGAGAACAAATTTATAAATGTGTTTATTTTATTTTGATAACTGTTTCTAAAGCTACTAATGGTCGCTTAGACCTCGCCTCCAGGAATATTCCGCCTGCTGTTCTTGACCATACCCAATCGCTTCCATACCCTTTTGGTCGCCGGTACATTGAACTCCGTTTTAAGCCTCTGATAACTTTCTGTGCCGGTGAAATGAAGATTCTTTTCTTCTTATACTGGGGTTGGTATAATCTGCGATGTCCTGAGATCTTGCTTCTGATTCAGACCGAATCGGATTGTAAGTTTTGGCTGGTGTTTCTCTGGCTTGAGAGTTACATCAGAGAGCTGGGTTGTTTATTTCCCCACGAGTTCGTCGAGTTCGGGAATATCCCAAGTCAGGGGACCTGTGATCCTCTTTGTAAGATAATCTATACTTGCTGTGATGGAGCCCCTGACTTGATTGCTTTGATGGAGCACCTAAATTGAATCGATCATCCTCGCTTTAGCATGAATTTGTTGTCTTTTTCCACATATATCTTCCAACATTTTAATTACTTCAAATTAAACTCGATTAATTAATTTAGACTTGCATAAAATTAATTTTTAGTATGAAAAATCATATTATATATTTATAATGTGACAGGTATTTAAAAGAATATGAAATTGTTGGAAATTATTGTATTAAAAAATGTTGATGTTGATATTTTAATAAAGTTATACACCACAAACACTGAGATAGTAGATACTTTTTTATATTTGATGAAAACATGAAAAAAAAAAGTTATTCCTACCCTCTTCACGTGTCGATACACACACATGACCAATCCCTAGAAATTTTCAACTTCAAATTAGACTTGGGAAAATGAGGATAGCTGTGGAAGGGTGTATGCATGGAGACCTGGACAAAGTGTATCAAACTATTCAACACCTTGAAGAATCAGAGTCCATAAAAATCGACCTTCTCCTCTGTTGTGGTGACTTTCAGGTTTCTTTTTTAAGTTTGCGCCTACTTCCCTTTTTTTATTTTCTTCACGGGTGCTTCTTCTTAGTCTTTGCTTTGAGAGAGAATAACAAACGAACAAACAAACAAATGCTGATCTTTTAGGCGGTGAGGAATGAGAAGGATATGGATAGTTTAAGCGTACCGCCCAAATATCGGGAGATGAAGTCTTTCTGGAAGTACTATTCCGGGCAGAAGATTGCTCCGGTTCCTACTCTTTTCATCGGCGGCAATCATGAAGCTTCCAATTATTTGTGGGAATTGTCAGTCTCTGTCACCACGTTACTATTTTCCTTTCTTACGATTGGTTGGTTGCATTTTTTGTTTAAGCATTTTTATGCTGTCAGTAGTCGCAGTTACGATATGGCCTCGAATTCATCACTGGAACAAAGAACAGTTTTTTTATGGTGGCTTGACTTATTAAGTTACTACAACATTTGTGGTAGAAATAAGAATCTGATTCTTATCGGTGACTGGATGACTTGCTAGATATTATGGAGGTTGGGCCGCCCCTAATATATACTTCTTGGGGTTTGCCGGGGTTGTGAAGTTTGGTAACCTTCGAATTGCGGGGCTTTCTGGAATTTATAATGCTCGAGACTATCATAAAGGTTTGTGTTCCTTGTTTTCTTGAACGAAGATTTTGTTTTCAGACAGATGAAAGATGGCGTCGTACTCTTAATTGAAATATTTTGGACGTCTCACTTCAGCAAACACGAAACCTTAGTAGTGACCCTTGCTTATTCTTTTTCATGGGCAGGACACTGTGAGAGGCCACCGTATGACGAAAGAAGCATAAGGTCTGTTTATCATGTCCGTGAGTATGATGTCCACAAACTTATGCAAGTTGAGGAACCAATAGATATTTTTCTTTCACATGACTGGCCTCTTGGTATCACTGACTATGGGAATTGTGAGCAACTTCGATATAAGCATCATTTTGAACAAGAGGTAATTATCAATTGTTAATATGATATTTTGATTGCCAGCACCTTGTAAGAGTCTTCTGATTGCTTAAATTGGTTACAGTCCCTTATTTCAGTTGACAATGTTTCCAGATTAAGGAAGGAACTCTAGGAAGCAGAGCTGCTGCTCAATTGCTGGAAAAATTAATGCCTCCTTACTGGTTTTCAGCCCACTTGCACTGCAAGTTTGCTGCTGTTGTTAAACATGGAAAAGATGGCCCACTTACCAAATTTCTTGCACTTGATAAGTGCCTCCCTGGGCGCAAATTTTTACAGGTATTTGTTGTAGCATGTAATTAACTGATTATTATCCTTAATATTTGTCTTTGCAGTAGTTATAATTATAAATTGGCTTACTGTTTTGTCTTGCAATGAGCTGTCAGATTGTTGAAATTGAATCAGAACCTGGACCTTATGAGATTCAGTACGATGAAGAATGGCTGGCAATAACACGGAAGTTCAATTCTATATTTCCATTGACGTTTAAAAATGCAAATTTCAGGTGTGTATGTATTTGAAACTCCTTTGGATGAGAATTAGCAGAACTACATCTTTCTCCCCTTCCTCCATATGGTACTTGATGACTCTTTATTCAAATCCTAGGAATACACAATTTGATGTCCATGATTGTCGTCAATGGGTCAGGAGCAAACTACAAGTTAGAGGGGCCAAACCCTTTGAATTTGCACAAACTGTTCCATCTTTCAATCCAACTACGTCAGATTCAATCAGTTCATTTGCTGGTAATATTATTGAAGTTCTCTAATATTTCTCTTTTCTTGGTTGTAACATGTTAGAATAATATATAATCCATTATTGGGTCTCATCCGATAGCTTAAGCTTTAAGGTTGAATGGTACTTGACATGGTATTAAAGTTTTATGTGACCAAGAGGTCTTGAGTTCAAGTTGTGTTGAACTTGATTTTGATGAATTTGTGATTACTTGCGTTTGTTCACACTTTGTGTGAGCTGACATGTTAGAATAATATATGATCCACTCTTGGGCATCAAACAATGACCTAGGCTTTTTTGGATTTAATGTTTCAATACAAATAGTATCACCCAGACTCAGTTGTTAGAACTTCAGCTACTATTAATGGTCACATTGCCATGCTTTGGGATACTGAAGTTCTGATGGTGAAGACTGTTATTAAGATGAAAAACTTGAACTATTCTGGTTGTGTTTAGAATTTGGAACCAAGTTATTTAAATTTTCCATTTTACCATTAGGGCATGAATATCCTTTTATTTAAATTTACCATTTTACCATTATGTATGTGAAAAACTTGGTTCCATGTTATTTAAATTTTCCATTTTACCATTATGTATGTGTACAAACATCAGGCATGAATATTCTTAAGATATGGTTATTACATGAAATTAAAATTAAAATAACAGATATTTGCGTACATTGATTTCAACTTCTTTTAGCTAGTAATTTTCTTACTAGATTAACACTAGACTGGTCATGGTAGTTGACCAGCTTCATCAACTCTCATTCTGATAAAGAAAATCATAAAGTTGTTTTATTGAGATGTACTAAGTGCCTCAATCTCAACTATTTCCGTATCCAAAATAATGTGTTGATTTTCTGTGGGTTTATAATCTAATTAAAGGCTGACTTCATTGTTCTTGGTTTCTTGTTTTCTATTTCCTATAGAATGCTCTCGGAATCCTCAAACACAGTCCTTGTTACAGCTTTTGGGACTACCATATCTCCTTGATGGTGAATCTGGATCAAATGAAATGGCCTCTATGTCTGCTCAGTCATTTCAAAGCGGTAAATAGGGAATACTTTGTTGTGTGTCCATGGTATTCAAAATATAGTAACCCCGACTTCCATGCTTCGACCATTCAAACTTGCTTTTTTCTGGAAACATGCATGTGTTGTATTACTTTTGGACGGTTGATACATATTGATGTTCTGAAACTTTCATTTACCATGTCAAATCTGGAAAAGTGCTGCAAATATTTGTCTAAAATATAAATAAGCTTTTTCTTCGTTCTCCTAGTTCCCCTTCCCTTGCTAGCCAGAAATGCGAAGTGACCTACCTTACTGATTTAAGACAGTGCTTGATCCAAGTCTTTCCATATAAGTGAGACTTAACTGGAACTTTGTCTAGAAACCTGATCTTGCCTCTGGCCCAATTACAAAGCACTCCAAGAATGATGAATTGTAAGTAGCAAGATGTTAGGTGATGAAAAGAAATTATGAAAGTCATAGAAAAAGTCAATTTCAGAAACATAATCCGGTTCTTTTGGGCCCAACTACCCTTTAAATTCTTTATAGAAACTGAAAATGTGACACTTTTAATATGATATTAAATCTGGAATATTCAGACTTAATCAGATGTTTGGGTGAGGTTTTGGGACCTGCTTGAAAATGTGCCGTTCCTTAAGAATCTAGTTGCACCCTGATTGTGGGACTTTGTCACTTTTGGGTCGCTCATTTGTTTCTTGGTTGATAGTTGGATGGATGTGGCTCATAGTCTAGCATTTTGGAGCTAAGATTATGTCTCCAGTTTTTAAAGTTGAATTATCAGCACTGCTGTAATTTATTCTCGAAATATGCTGTGGGCAGATTATGCATTCATAGAAGAATGAAAGATTATACATTCGTAGAAGAATGATAAATGCTGGAAACCTAGTTTGTGATTTTAACGAACGAATAGGTGCAGGAAACTTGCTGGCCCTGTTATATTGAATTGATGAACCTAAACTGTTGGTTTCGAGTGCATTGACTTGCGTCCCTATATTTTCATATCCAGTGCATTTCGATTGTTGTAGATGATGATAAATATTTCCTTTACCTTGTAGGTTCTAGTATTCATCATAGTGAAGAAATCCCCATTGATGATGTGGATGAACTAGAAGAATCTGTTGAAGATCAGGATACAGAAACTGGAAATTATTAATTCAGAAATGAGCATGGTGCATAATTTTATACTGTCTTTGCCTATTTTCTGATATCATGAATGAATCTTACTATTGATGAATAGAATTCCTCTTAGTGTAGAGCCTGATGATCAGTCATGTCTTACTTCATTGTTTTCCTTACAGATTTTAGATTATTGTTATAGTGTGCAATGAAAATTACCTTCCAAGCTTTGTTGGAATCCCTTTTACAATGTTAGTCATCACTCTGTTCATGGTGGCTTGGAGCTCAGCATGAAATAAGGTGCTTTACAGTTCGCCGTTGTTTTGCATAGATAGAATCTACTCGTACCTCTCAAATTGACATTTGATTTTGAGCTGGTGCCTTGAAAGTTGGTCACTTGAGCGCCAGAGGGGATATACTACGTTCTTCTAAACTGTTAACTATGCATGCCTAGTTCAGGATGAGTACAGTCAGGACAGAATGATAAGTCAGCAGTTGTTCAGTGTACTCCTTAATGGTATGAGGGGCAGCCTTGGGCGTTCCACACAAAAATGGAGATTGTTCACTTGCATGCACCCAACGCAGTCTAGCCATGGCAAACGAATCGGCCCATGATGAGAAGCCAGTTGGTTAGGTTTCCTGGATATCTTTAAGAATCAAGTGTACAAATTATTTGATGGGTCCATGAACAAGACATGGTGCTTGATGAAAGGATAGGGGTTACGTCAGTTTGATTTTGAAGTCCGAATGCTTCATATGTTTAATAAATTCAGGGTTTTGTCTAACTTTGAAAGGGAGGTTAAGTTCGGTGTCAGGTTCTTCAAAGTAGACTCTTCCTAATTAAATCATGAACATAACTGATGCCAGGTGATAGATTGTTAAACTAGTTATTGACAAGAAGAGTGTTGACATATTACCATCAAGAGAATAGACTTGATGCTTCTTTTGATGTCGTTAAATTGCCATAGCATCATATAACTCGTTGCGGGCAATTATACTATTTCACAATTACTCAAGATATAAGAAAGATCGGTTTAAAACTAAAAACCAGCCAATTCTGTCAGATGGATGGAAAGAGGCACGACATGAATTGAGGAATGTCCTGCCAGGATGTAGTACTTTTTGGTCTCCATGCTCTATCCAGAAAATAATTCCTCTTGTCAGGCCGCAGTTTCTCAACTGTAAGTAGGTGCTGGTACCAGTTGGTTGAAATACCATTGTAATTAAATAGCATTCATTCTAGAAAATTTTGGTGTTATATGTTAACCTTTCACAGTTTCTCTCACCTGAATAATTAAGACAGATTAGGATAATACACGTATGGATAATTCACTGCCTCTCAGGGTTGTTAAGGAGTATCCAGGCGAATATAATAGTTGTATATTGACGCAGCGCGGAAATGCAATACTCTAATTCAAGAGTACAAAAAATGCATATCTAATCAAGATTTACAAAGAACTCAAAAAGTAGACGAAAACTAGGGTATTTTGAATGAAAATCGGCAAAAAATTCTTCCGTAATACAATAAAGAAGTATTTATAAGAGTTATAATGATTTAAAACCTAATAACAAGGATAAAAATGTCCTTGTAGTCATAATAAAGGTAAAACACAATAATTAAATAAATAAATAAAACTTAACTTGTAAAACACAATAATTAAAGCTCCACATCAATCCCCTCTAATTGTAAAGAACTTGACTTCGAGTTATGCTCTGAATAACCTAACTTGCACTCCGGTAAGTAGGGATAAATATTTGTAACATTAAAGGTTGGATCGATGTTACCCATTCACGAAGGTAGCTGAATGACATATGCATTGTCATTAATTTTTTTCACAATCTTGAATGGACCATACTTCTTGGCCTTTAACTTGTGGTGATGTTCAATAATCGGCTTCTTGTTCATAAACACCATTATTTCATCTCCCACCTCCAACACTTGGTTCTTCCTATGTGGGTGCACATTAGCCTTGTATTTCTTGGGTTTCTTTAGCAAACTTGGCTGCACTCGCATGAATGTTGACATATTTAGGTAACTGAATAAGATTTAGTACATGATTTGGTACCTTAATGTGAACCACAGAGAATGAAGATCAACCGATAGAGTTATGGATAGCATTGTTGTAAGCAAATTCAACTTGTGCGACAAAAAAATCCCAATTCTTCGGATTATCACAACAAATACATCGCACTAAATTACCCAGAGTTTTATTCACCACTTCAGTCTGTCCATCGGTCTATGGGTGACTTGTGCTACTATACTTCAAAGATGAATCAAACATATCCCACAAAGTTCCCCAAAAATGACTCAGAAACTTAGTGTCTCTATCAAAGGTAATTGATTTTGGAACCCCATAGAGCCTCACCACCTCTCGGAAGAACAGTTTATCAATGGCTGTTGCATCTACTGTCTTCTTATATGGTAAAAAGTGTGTCATCTTAGAAAAACTGTTGACCACCATGAAAACTGAATCCATGCCTCTTTGCGTTCTTGGTAAACCCAGTACAAAATTTATGGAAAGGTCTTCCCAAATATTGTCAGGTATAGGTAATGGCATGTAAAAGCTCGCATTTGATGCATGGCCTTTGTAAGTTTGGCAAATCTAACACTTAGAAACAACGTCTTTCTTCAATTTAGGCCAAAAATACCTTTTACGTACCTCCTCAAATGTCTTGTCTCTGCCCAAGTGTCCAGCTAACCCTCCTCAATGTAAGTCTCTAATTACCTTCTCCCTCATTGATGTTCGCGGAAGGCATAGTTGGTTACCTCTCATAAAGAACCCATCATGAATGTGGGAGTCTTTATATGGCTTCTCTCTTTGACAAGTTTGTCATATTCCTTTGAAGTCTTCATCATCAACATATAAGTCTTTCAAGTATTCGAAACCTTCAATCACAACTGTTAGCGTTCTGATCATGGCTACTCGTCGACTCAACGCGTCTGCCACTATATTGTTTTTCCCAGCTTTATGGATAAGTTTATAGGGGAACTTGTCAATATAAGTTGACCATCTAGCATGCATCTTGGTCCTCAGCTGCTTCTGACTTCCCAAATACTTCAATGCTTGGTGGTTGGTATAAAGAATAAACTCCTTTCCAATTAAGTAGTTCTCCCACGTCTTTAAAGCCTTCACAATTGCGTAGACTCCTTATTATAAGTAGCTCATTTTTGCCTTGTCTCACTTAGTTTCTCACTAAAGTATGTCACAAGCCTTTTCTCTTAGGATAATACTCTCTTAATACCTATCCCACTCGCATTATACTCCACTTCAGATAACTTTTCAATGTCTCGTAAGGCTAGGACCAGTGATGTACATAGTTTTTCCTTGACAAGGGCGAAGCTCTTCTCCCCATCTAAACTTTCCTTTCTTCAGACAGTCCGTAATAGGAGCTACAATGCTGCTGAAGTTCTTAATAAACCTCCTATAGAACGTCCCCAAACCATAAAAACTCCTCACATCTCCAATGGTTCTCGGTGTAGGCCAATTTCTAATGGCTTTTACTTTATCTTCATTCACTCGGATACCATCTTTTCCCACAACATATCCGAGAAATAGCAAATTCTCCAACATAAATAAACATTTACTCAAATTAATATATAATTGATTTTCTCTTAAGGCCTCGAATACATGCCTTAAATGTCCCACATGCTCTTCAATAGATCTACTATAGATGGAAATATCATCAAAATAAACAACCACAAACTTACCAACGAAAGATCGCAACACTTGATTCATAAGACGCATAAAAGTGCTAGGTGCGTTGGATAATCCGAAAGGCATGATCAACCACTCATATATTTCATCCCTTGTCTTGAAGGCCATTTTCCAGTCATCTCCAAGCCTTATTCTTATTTGATGGTATCTACTCCGAAGATCAATTTTAGAGAAAATAATGGATCCATTCAGCTGATCCAACATATCATCAAGTCTCGGAATGGGAAATTTATAATCATAGTGATTTTGTTGATCGCTTTATTGTTAACGCACATCCCCCAACTCCCATCCTTCTTCGGTGTAAGTAATGCTAGAACTGCATATGGACTTATACTCTCCCGAATATGGCCTTTACTTATCAATTCCTCTACTTTCTCCCGTAGAATCTCATTCTCTTTTGGGCTCATCCTATAATGAGGCAAATTAGGCAAGCTAGCTCCTGGAACCAAGTTAATATAGTGCTGGATATCGCGCATAAGCGGTAATCCCTTTGGTAAATCCTCTGAAGTCACATCTGCAAACTCCTCCAATATAGATTGCACTTCTTGAAGTACCACAGGCTCGGGCTTGCTTTCTACTAGCTCTTCCCTTTTAACCAATAACAGATGCACCTCATTTGTTTCCTTCATCTCACTAATAATTTTGTCTCAATTATTCTCTACTTGTAATAAAGGCTTCTGGATCTTTCCTTAATACTTCACGCCACTGATAGGTACTAAAGTATACTTTACGTCATCTTTTACAAAATAGTATGTATTTTTTCTTTCGAATGCATCACATCTACGTCAAACTGTTATGATCTTCCCAACAGGATCTGACATGCATCCATCTCTACTACGTCACAGTAGTGCTCATCCTGATACTTTCCAATAGATAAAGTCACTTTATACTGTTCTTTAACCAGAATTTGTCCAACCTCCTTGATCTACTCACTGCTATAAGGATCAGAATGTGGCTTGGTGGTCAACTTTAACTTCTTCACAGTAGCTGCACTTATAATATTTTCCGGACTCCCTCCATCAATGATCAATCACATAAATTCCCCAACACCAAACACCTCGTACAGAAGAGCTTATGTCTTTGCAAATCACCATGTTCTTTGTGGGATACTATCAGTCTTTTGACGATACACACATACATCTTTTCATCCTCTTCTCCTTGCTATTCTCAACCATCACCTTCAGGCCCGCACACTTCTTGTTCATCTTCTTCTTCTTATTGTTCCACCATGTTTACTGCTTACCTTTTTGGACACTCATTAAATTTGTGTCCTGGCTCGCCACACCTGTAACATTTTGATAGAGCTGGTTTAGTATACGGATTGGTAGGTGTGGAAGTTGTTAGAGCTACTTTATTTGAGCTTCCGCCATTAGTGCTTCCCTTGCCAACACTACTCCTTGTAAGGGTTGTAGTAACCACCTCATTTCCTTTATTGCCTAGACTCTTCTCACCTGTAGAGTGCTTAAACACCCGTTGCTTCTCATTCAGTATA
The DNA here is from genome assembly GCA_027478495.1 of Erythroxylum alaternifolium. Lineage (NCBI taxonomy): Eukaryota > Viridiplantae > Streptophyta > Magnoliopsida > Malpighiales > Erythroxylaceae > Erythroxylum > Erythroxylum alaternifolium. The sequence continues at coordinate 6,631,940 of JANIIA010000009.1, read as the reverse complement.
GATTCAGCTTTCATAGCTAAATTTCTCGCATCTTGCACTGTAAGCACCATCTATATTTCTATCTGCTCCCTTATATTCAATCTCAACC
>JANIIA010000009.1:6615969-6631752 GCA_027478495.1 Erythroxylum alaternifolium | reverse complement strand
TTGAAATTGAGATTCAGACAACTGGTTGCGAGCTGCAAACATCAAAAACTCTGTTGTATATTCATGGACATTATGACAGCCTTGATGACACTACTAATCCGCGTCGAAAATATACTGCTCATAATCTGGTGGTAAGAATCTCCCTCTAAGCAATTGCTTCATCCTCCTCCACGAAGAAACTGAATTCTGCCCTTCTCTTCTTCTTGACTCCTGCAACTGCTCCCACCATATGGAAGCTCCTCCCTTTAGACGATTGGCCACCAACTTTACTTTCCTATCCTCGAGAATCTCCGTATAATCGAAGAATCTCTCTATCTCTGCTAACCAATCAAAAAAGCCTTCAATATCCAGATCTTCGCTAAAAGATGGGATATTTACCTTAAGTTTATATTCATAATCTCCTCTCCATTTTGGCTAAATGACTTCTTCCTCATCACTGAAACTATTTTCATGATTCCATGAAGCGAGATTTTGAATCTGAAGATGCCTCGAAGGGTCACCTTCCCTAATAACTGGTTCCTCAATTCTTCTCGTGTTGTCTCCTCGCAACAACGTTTGCAATTGGTCTTAAATCAACATCAGCTGTCGTTCCATATTACTAATTGACTCCCAAATTTCGGGTAACCCACGAACGTCTTTGTTGGTGTTAGCCATTGTCAGATGAACAAGCCTTGAGTTTTCAAGACCCTGATACTACTTGACGCAGCGCAGAAACGCAGTACTCTAATCCAAGAGTACAAAAAATGCAGATCTAATCTAAGATCTACAAAAAACTCAAAAAGTAGACGAAAACTTTAACAGAAATATAGTATTTTGAATGAAACTCGACAAAAGATTCTTTTGCAATATAATAAAGAAATATTTATATGAGTTATAATAACCTAGAACTTAATAACAACGATAAAAACATCCTTATAATCATAATAAAGGTAAAATATAATAATTAAATAAATAAATAAATAAAACCTGTAAAACACAATGATTAAAACTTCACATCATATACAGAAGATGTTGGTTATCGAACAGCAAAGTAGTGTCGTAATCTTACATTCTACTCTCTCATTTCAGACTCTTCTTCTCCTAACCCTCTATCTCAAATTTCTCGTTTCTCGTTGATCCACCCATTACATTTACCATACCAGTTCCAGAGTGATAACCATCTTTTGTAGGTAGTCTACCGTCAACAGAATCCAAAGTTTGTCCAAGCAGATTTTCAGTTTCATGGATTCTGTTTAAGATCTACCTACTAAGTTGGTTTCGAGGATTAAAATTAAGGAGGCTAGAAGACATGCCGTGTTCTAGCTTTCTAGCTTTCGTTCCAGTAACGGCACAACATTGGTTGCGACGTGTGTTTTAAGTAAAAGTACCTAAGTCCACAACATAGGCTACTCACTCCTACTTGTAGAGTCTACTAAAATTGACAATTGTCTACATAACATGCCAAAAATATGAATGAATTTTTCAAACACCACTTGATTGAATAAACCTATTCTCTCGTCAGTGAAGCTTGGAAGGGATGGGATGGAAACAAGATTGAATAAACGCCAAGCCTTAGCAACCTATAGCAATTATCTGGATGCTCCTATTTTTTTCCTCCACTAATCAGGGCCAAACTTCACCATCTGTTCGTCTTACACATGTAACAGTGTCCCATCATTTTCCAACGTACACTTGTGGTTACCCTATAAGAATCTCCAGAAGCATGAGGTCATTAGCTTCAAACCATCTATTTCTCACTTTTTTTATTAAATTTTATTTGTATATTTATGTAAATTTATGTGAATATATGCATAAAATATAATAAAAATATTATAATCAAAACAGAAAATCTTATTTCGAGATCATTCTGATCTGACCAAAGTTAATCGATTGATTCCTCGCACGTATTTCAAAAGCTTACTAGAACATTAATATTAGATCTCTCAAATCTTTGCTCAAAGCAACCCAATCTCGTTCAGACCACTTCCTGAAGCTTCTCTTAAGGTCATGAGTATCGCTCTTATGCCACCGAGTTTAGTATACTTGGAAATATCTCTGTTGGTGTTCTTAGCTCTGAATTTGATCTTCAAATTCCCTACAATACGTTCATATCATTTGACCATGAGTGAAATTCATCTATATATTAGGGATAATTAATTTAACTGAATTTCCACAAATTTTAAATATATATTAAATTCATTAATGTTAATTTGAAGATAATAAATTTCTAATTACAAAAATAAAATCAATTAACAAATATTAAAATAATTAATTTTTATTTAACTAAAAATTAAAATAAATTCACAAATAGTTAATTATTAAAATTTAATATATTCATGTATATGTGTTACATGTGAAAGTAAATCTTATATATCAAAATATTCTTAATTCTTAATATTGTATTATTTAAAATGTGCATGTATGCTGTATTATAGAAAAGGAAATTATTATTTATCATAAGCTAACATATATTGCAAAATTTAAATTATAATAAAAATAATTTAAACATATATTTAGAAGGAAGTTATCATCTTATTAAAAATATATTTATATTTATTTTAAAAATATATTTATTTATAATTATTCACATATATAATGTGAGAAACATCGAAAATGGCCTTTGATATGTTTAAAAGTAAATTTATAATAGAAGAACTAGTCTTTACATTGAAGTAATTAGTCTTCTGACAAAAGCTTTTTTTTAGGTTTAGTATCTTTGGCAAAGATGTATTGTCCATTTTCTATTGTAAAGAGATAACAACTGAGGTAGAAATTAAACTTTTTAATTCCTTTTTTTTAATTCTTTTTTTATCCTTAAGTATGTTAACCGAGACACAAGTTCTTTATTTTTTAACAAACGTCAACTCTCAATGCCTACCTCTTTGGGATCCAAGTTAACCAATTTTTTCTCTATAACTTAAAACTCAAATAGGATTATAAGTTTATAAGTTTGATGCTTTTTTATGTAGATAATCCTTATATAAAGGTAGGTGCAGAGCGTAACCATACTTTGTGTGACAGAAGTAAATCTATTGAAGATTCAAAGCTTTTAGGGGCAGCGAGAGAGTTCTAAAGAGAAGCCATAAAGAAACAAACAACTTTTATTTAATGGAAGCATTTTCTTGAGTACAATAGAAGAGGACCTTTGCTTTTGTAGATAAGGAGACCACAAAAGACTAACAACTCTGAATAAGAATAATATGACATTATTCGCTAAACGAATAAGAATAAAGTTGCATCATGACATGAGAGAAATAATTTTTAAAAGATATGACACCAAAACATAAAATCAAACAACTTTTGATCATAAATTTAGTCAACTTTTTTTTCCTCGAATTATTTTTAAAATAGGTTTATCTCAATCACAATAACTGTATAATTATTTAGTCTAAAACGGTATCTACAAAACGAGTTAAGAGAATCTTACAATTCTTCCATAGAAGATTAAGCAAGAAGTGATGGCTCCCTTAAAACCTAAGCTTGTTTATAATAATGTTTAAACATATTATTAATTCAATTAAAGTTAAATTCTAATTTCAATTAAACTTTAATTAGAATTATATTATTTTTAATTAAATACTAATGGAACAAAGTAAAGTTCGATATCTCATGTTGATCCTTATTTATTAACTATCTTATATTTAATCATAAAATTTCTCAAACTTTATAATTAAATTTAACTTTATTGAAACACATTTTCTCTCTTTAATCTATTCTAAGTGTGTTACCCATTAGATTTTCAACCATGTTAGCAATGAATTTGAATTATAATCCTAAATCATATTTATAAATAGATAAATTAAACTCACGCATCAGGACTAATCAATTATTTAGGAATCTCAAAGTAGTCTTGATCAATCTTTCCATGTATGAGTTTTTTTGTATAATTCAATCATTTTATCTTACAATGTCCCAATTAAACATAAAATATAGAAATAATGTCTATTATACATGAATCAAATCATGTTAGATCTTTGCCATTAATAATTGATTCAATTAATGATATTTGAAAACTGTTTTTAAAATGTCATTTAACCTTGACTAAAGATTTATCAAGTCAATACTAATCGATAATATCATAACATTCTCTTTAATCACTTTAAGGTGATAAATCATATATTGATCACTCAACTATTTTCATATAGTTCATGATATATCTAATAATTATCAACTGAGCTACCATTGACTAGAATAGATTATAAGTAGTATTAAGATATAAAAATGCCTATACAAGATATTTTGGTAATATCAAATGATCACTTATACAATTATTACAATGAGATTTTGTATAAACATATAAGTAATGTATCTGTGTTTAGTTCAATAAATTTGTTTCTTAACAAACATTTCTCCATACTTTAGTCTATAAGCTCGATTACTTTAATATGTGTTAATCTTTTTACGTTTTATTAATATCCAACCTTAATAGGACAATAACTAGGAATAATTTATGAACAATATATAAATGTCATATTAATTTTATAATTATGGTTCATCATAATTTTATTTATAATATTTTTTACATGGATTTTATTTTATATATATATATCTAATTATATTAAGATAAAAATTGTTACTAAACTAAAACTAATTAGCTATACAGTATAAATCAAAACTTTGTTGCCAAGGACAACACCTATTTGCAATTCAGCATTCTTCCTCTTGTACAGCTTCTCCGAATTGACTCACACCCATCGGTAGATGTCCCAAGCCCACTTTACAAAAGACAGGAGGCGTTCACCAATGAGGCAGTGACCCTAAAGGTCAAACCAAGTGCAGGACTGTGAAGTCTTGGAATAGTGCTGCCTCAAAGAAGTGTGGAAAGATGGACGTTTGCAGTGAATTGTTCACTTTCTCTGGGTTTTACGTTTTTATTAGGCTTTGATGTTTGCCAAAGATCAAGGTAAGGGTATTCCTCAGGAGTGACTACGCTTTGTTAAAGGAAGACAAGGATTGTTTTCAGTTGCAAACGCTCGTGTACAGGAATCAATCTCTCGAATTTTAGGGTGCTTCATCCTTCAACAAACTGTTTCAGACCTATCTATTTATTCGAGTTCGGACTCATGTCTTACGGGGTTAACATAGTGTCTAATCTACAACCCTTTTTATCATTTTCAGCAAAATTATACATTATAATTAATAATAAGCTTATACCTTTTAAGAAAAGTTATTATTATTATTATTAGATGATTATTGATAGTTTCTATTTTCACTAGTTATAAACTATTTTTAATATTAATTTTTTACAAAGTTTAAAGAAATATGTTAAATAAGTTTTGATAAGAAGTTCCAAATAATATAATTACAACTTAATTGAGTACATATATTGTTAAATACATATGAAAAAGTAAGAATTCTTAGTTTAGATTTATTAATTTTAATTTTAATTAAAATTTAAATTTAAATACGAATATAAATATAAACATATGATAACCAGTTTACTTAATATTAACCTATATTTTTAACTCAATTTAAAATTAGTATGCAAATAATTCATATTCATAATATATAAAATTGTTTTAAACTTGAATGTTGTAAATTTCTTAATAAAGTATAAGTATTACCTATAAATTAATATATTCTTGTATTCATTATCAAATTGTCAAACTATTAAAAATATTATGAAATATTATAAATTCTTTATAATATAAAAATAAACCATTATAAGTAAAATATAATTAAATACATTATTAAAAATTATAATGCTTGAATTAGTCAAATAATAATTACACATTAAATATCATATAATTAATTGTATCAATTTGAATGATTCAAATAAATGATAAAACACTCTAAAAAAGAGCTCACAAATATTTAGGGAAATATCTACATCACGTAAACGATGGGCAGCACGCACACGACTATACTACTGTAGAAACGAGCGAGAAAAATGAAAGAGGAGGGACAGCATTTGATGGCCTAAAGATAACCCCACCTGTTGGTGTTACCTGTTGTTTTCCCTAGTCCCACTTGTGAATTGTGACAGGTACAGGTATCTATAAATGTATGCTTGCTATAAAAGGCGTCAGTCCAGGACAAAGATAGGGGAAGACACCAAAGAAACAGCTTTTGTTCTAACCTAATAATAACTACACATTCCCTTCTTCAGGTTACTTGCTTACAACATCTCCTCAAAAATCTCTCTCACTGTCCTGTATCTCTGTGAAATAGAAATGACTCCAGGAAAAGGAATAGTAAGAGAAAGTAAAAAGAAACAACAGACTCTTCTTACTTTCTTTTATGATTTATGAATTGATGAGAAGGGCTTTGCCAGATTCGTAGAGATCTTCAATCGCTTTCTCTACTGACTCTCATGAGGACAACGACATTTCCACTTCTTTCTCCTCTGCTTTTACCCCCCTAGCTAGCTAGTTTTCTTCCGTGATTTGTGCTTTTTTTTTGTCTCTCTCATTTTCTTCTTTTCTCTGATGTGATGATATATATTTCCTTCCAAGTAATGACAACTTGTCTTTATTTGTATGTGTTTTTTCTTTTAAACCAGTAGCAACAATGGTGCAACTGATGATGGCTTCTCTTTTCAAGCCATGGATGGATTCGTTTTTGTAGGTTCGAAGCAAAGCGGTTTCACTCACTAAAAGCTGATTGGGTTTTCATACATAACCCCTGTCAACATTATTTCTAGGTAGGCAGTTTGGTAAGTGATTAAACCTAAACATTATGTTAGTGTTTTTCAACTAAACTTACTAATCAACCTTAGTTGGAAGCCTCACTCTGTGCCATATATATAGCTGCCATGTTATATGTCCATGTGGTTGGCCTTTCTGATGTTTAACCACAGTCCTTGGTTGAGGAAGGCTAGATCTGTAGTATATGGTTTCAGAGGTGTAATTTATTCGGATGATCATGATCTCTTTTGATTTGATTTCAAATGTGAAAATGCTTATTTGTGTTGTTGGGTGATGGATTTCTTCCATTTTGGCAATAAAATTGTCTTACTAATCCTGTTGTTTTTTCTTTCCTCTCTTAGGGTTAGGGTTCATAGGGTACATGCAACAGCAGCATCTTCAGCAATCTGGAATCATGTAGTTTTGTCATATCCGTGGCCGATTCTTTAGTTCTTACCCAACAGGCTAAAGCAGCCTCATGGTATTCAAGATTTTGTCGGTGCAAAACATTGCATGGTTTTCAAATTTTGTAGAAACCAAACTGCAAGAGAATTGTTACCCTTGTTTCTTCTATTTTTTTCTTGTTGTCCCTGTCCTTGGTGTTTCATTTTGGCCCCAGTTTGTCTACATCCTGAGCGCATGATTTTTTAAAGATCATTTTTTAATTAATCATGAGTTGTTGAAGTTTTCATATAATGCACGGTTGACGATGGTATAGATTGTTTTGAATCTGTTTTCATATACATCCATGTCAATTAACGTGATAAAATGGTTCAAGGGAGCTTTCTCCAGTCCACTCATGGAGGGCTGAAGGCTTTGGATTAGCTGCCGACTCATTCATTCAAGCACAATAGGAGTGGAAATCCAAATAATTTGCTATTGTGAATGTGTGAATGATGCGGGAGATAAACTTTCTTCCTTCTCTTCTCTGTGCTTGGACTGAAGGGAGCTCCCTTTAACAGTCTTCTTCATCTATTCATTTACCTGATCTTGTTGCTCAGTTTCTTCCTGCGTTATCAGCCAATTATATATGCAAACTTGTATCTTGTCCTTATACCTTGCTTGCTGGGGTCAGGGTCTAATGTTAGATCGTTTCAAATCCTGAGTTTCATTGAATGTCTTTACTGTTGGGCTAACGCATTTGATTTTCCATGTGATTTCTGAGTTTTCTTAATTTCACGCCTTAACATGCGACAAGTTCACAATGTCGGTATGTTGAGAATGTTATATATATATATATATATATATGCTAGTAAAGACTTCAGGTGAACTGTTGAACTGTTCAATTTCAATTAGATTGTCTTGCAGCTGCTCTTCCTCGTCGTTCTGACACAACCTCACAAGTTGCAACAATGACATGATCCATCTCTGCAAATATATTCTGAATGTCGCAAAGTAAGGAATGACTTACTCACATATACGGATAAGCACATCAAATTTTCTGTCCAAAAGGACAAGTCTTTATCCGAACGTACGATGTGGGGAACTTGGTTGCCTTTGTGGTTATAATCATATATATTGGCGTTTGTTCGTTTTCAATGACTAGTTAGACTCTTCTAAATGTCTATGTTCTTGCCCAAGGACTAAGGACGGAACTGGACTGGAATTGGCAATAGGACATTTTTGTTTCTTTAGAACTTGTAAAAGCAACCGTGATGTTTCTCTAGTGAGACTTTCACCTGTTTCATCTTATTATAAATTATAATATTATATCACAAAAGCTGAAAATCTACTCTAGTTATGTTTTAGGTATGAGCAAATCAAATGCTGACAGACTGAGGCTGAGACACAGACTGAGTGCAGCAGTAGGGAAGATGAGGTTTGGTTCATGTTATTGTAACTTTTGTGGTCAGATCAGGTGCATGGTTGGTGCTAGCTAGTCATTTGCATCAAATGTCACGCCTGCCTCATGTCTATGTCTATATATAGCCTGAAAGTACTGGTGCGATTGGAACTTGTAGCTACTCTTACATATAAGTAAGTTTATATACTTTGGAGTAAGAAACTTGTCTTTGGAGTCTGATTAAAATATCAGCAGTTTCTTGGGTTGAACGACGATCAAAGTACAGCCGAACTCCATTATTTAATATTTACTTATACAATGGTACGTACTTCTATAAAAATTAATTATTATTTTTTTGTTTGATCCTTTGGATAGTTGCCTTTTAAGTATGTTTATGTATGTATATATATAATCTTTGGCTCTAATCGCTTCAATTAATAATTATGTATAGTAATTCGTAACTTTGTCCTAATGAAGAAAGCATGAACAAGTGCCCTTTCTTTTGTTTAGTGCATAGAACGTGTATCTATCTTTGCCATTCCCAATTTTCTGAACATTTTACGTCTTCTGTGTTTCTGCAAGACGAAGATGATTACTCCATTCCCGGATTTGTTCACATTTCTTAAAAAAAAGAAATACGGTGTACAATGTGTTTTTAATTTAAGCCACTTAAAAACTTAGTTATTATCTTGTGAGTATGATATATTAATATTTGTTCATATTTATTTCCATATAAGTAACTAAAAATTATGAATTAATATTAGGCGTGTTCATATTTTATTTTCCTCTACTATTATAGGGTAAATTTATCTATGTTATAATTTAAATTATAAGAAGTAAATTAACATAATTGAATTTTGAATATTGGTGAAACTTTTGCTATTACTTAACTTTTTAATTTTTTAATATGATATCGGAGAAACCTTTAAAATAGAATAGCCAAAGATCAAATTGATTTTTCCCAAAATGGAGATCTCAGGATTGATCAGATGGGTATTCCCTCCCTCTCTTTGTATCTTCTAAGCTATTGTTATAAGTGATCAGAGCTGAAGATTCAAGTCAGGTTGCTGTTGATTACCTCTTCCCGATGAAGACAATGGTTGTCTTTGCAGCTCCACCATTCAGGCCTTGCGGTTGGGGATAGAGTTGGGCTTCTAGTTGAGCAATGAAGCTCATACCCATGCTTTGATCGAACAATGACCTTTCTTGCCATTGTTGTTGTCCCACCAATTGAATGTTGTGCTCTTGAAAATTCGGATTTTCAGGTCGTCATTATCTTCTCCTGAGCTTGTATGACAGGAGGAAGAGGACTTGCAGACTCCACGGTGTCTGTTGTTGACTCCACCGACCATAATGAGTAGCACTCTTATTTGTCCCTTGGGAGTCCAAAGCAAATGATGATGAGGTATAATTGCATTTTGTGAAGTGAGGAACCTCTTCAGCTAAAGTTTGCGGCGGCAACCACCTGGCCTTGTTTATGTTGACATATTGTTCGCCATGGCGATTGCAGCTGGACTCCACTGGAGACCTGATGATGATAATGTCAGGGTGGAGGCTAAGCGGTGTCTATATCATTAGTTCCCGTGAGAGGATAATACGCATCAGAGAGGGAGCTTGAGCAAACATGTTTTGTGGAATTAAGGTCGTCCATGCTATCCTTGGAGTCACCAACATATTGATCGCGCTGCTGCTTACAGGAAGCACAACCAATATCCGTCGCTTGTACCTGCAGTGCTGTTGTCAGCATCACTTACACTAGTGGTAGGAAAAAAAAAGCTCTGATCCTCTGGCATCTTTATTTCCGTAAGCTGCAACACCAGTTGGGGGTGTGCTAGGATTCGACAAACCGGAAGGCATTTGATCACCTCACAATTGTTGATGAAGAAAACTTCCCAGCTGAAGAGTAGATGACTGTCGATCAAAGTTGAAAGAGGAGGGTTGAGTCGGAAGTTCGGCTAGTTTTCTAGCGGCCACCATTTGAGCAATTGGTCTCAAGTCTGTTGCAAATCTCTTTTAGACTTCCGCCGTACCCAATTCCAGCATCGGGGTTCTGAATGCACCACCAAATAAAAATAATAATATCAGCATGTCATGTATTTGTATGAAATTAAACAAAGACTTAAGATTATGAGAACTACTTACACGTTGGATCTGTCTTTGAGCATTAACCACCGATGTAAAGCTCAACTCATCCTTGTCTAAGTAGAAACTCCTAAGATCTCTATGTTAAAAGGCCTCTCAATTTCAGACCGTTTTCTTCGTTTCGCCCTGGAAAAGTACCAAAGGTTAATCCATATCATAACAAACCAAAGTTGTACTTAATTAATTATGAGTTACGAGAAGGAGTTGATGAGAGCAGAAGGGTCCTGGAAGGGGGACTAGAAGCATCATCCTGTAGTCTAGGATGCTTGGAAGTAGATCGAGCAGCATCACTTTTAAGAGTTTTATCCGACAAACTCCTATACACTTACCTGTGATGGTCCACGTGATGGCCACGACAAACACACCGTGGATGGACCAACCTGCAACCACTCCACATTTTCTGTCGCCCACCTACCTGTCTCAGCGTCTTTGTGATGGCCGAAGGCTTTGAGTGGTTATGGATTTTTATATCCATAAGTTTTGGTCCCCTATCTTTACCAAGCATCCAGAGCACACCATCGGCTGAGCTTAGGCAGAGGATAGAAGTTCCAAAACTTCTCAAAATTCTTGCAGATCTTCGGTGAAAGGCAATGGTTGGAGGTATCCCATATTGTTTTTATGCTTCCGCTTATTATGATGCATGTGTTTTACGTGATTTGCATGCATGAAGTTGCTGTTTTATTATGACTTCATTCATCACGGAGATGCGAATATGATTGCATACATCTTACCCTGTTTAGGCGAAATTTTGGGTATGTTTAGTTTGGTATAACAAAGACGAAGGTAACAAAGTTGGAATGGAATGAAATTGTTAAGAAACAAATTTCAAGATAAAAGGAAGGTATTTTTCAGAAAAATTCAAAACATATTAAATATTTATTAAAGCTAAATTAATTATTTGTGGATCTGATTTGTAGCAACCAAATATATTTCATTTATAACACTAATTATTTAAATAAGCGGCGTATCTATTTAAAGATTGTCTGTTAGGGGCTAATATTTTTGGAAGATGGCATATCTATTAAAAGATCGTCCGTCATTGAAAGCGGGGGCGAATTTTTTGTAACGTTATGGTTTGTGAGAAGAACTACCGTATTTGTGCGAAAGATTAGCAAATTGGTTTGGTTTGGTTTATTAAACACACTGAAGTGTAATGATATTTAACTTAAACCAAAAATAACAAAGAAAAAGTTAATCAGTTATTAATTAAATAATTAAAATATAAAGTCATATATTTTTCTATGATAATTAAACATAATAAATATTGATTAAAAAATATAATTAATCTAGTAAATAATTACAATTTAATTAACATATATATATAATATGATTAATTAATTAATTGATTAAAATATAATTAATGCATCTTATCCTTTAATATATAACACTTAATTAGCTTAGTAGTATATAAAATTTTATTAATTATTTATTATTATTAAGATAATCATTCCTTCCTTGCTTCACGCGTGGCACATATATATATCTTTTTATTTTTAAATATAAATAATAATTTGATTAAATAAAATATAATTAAATGATAATTAAGACATATAAAATATGATTAATTCATTAATTTATTAAAATATTTATATAATGCTGAATTAACTTATTAGTAATTAATAATAAATAATAACATCTAAGAAACATTAGCCAATAAGATTTCTTTAGCTTTCAGTATAAATATTTCTTCTGTACAGACAAAAGATGTGATAAAATGAAAACATTTCCTCATCCATACTGCATATTTTTCAAGTATCTATATATACACGCACTCAGGTATTTCGCACCAATCTCTCGTAGTAATTCCCTTATATATATACTCGGGTGTTTTCCCGTTATCTTTATTAAACAACATTATAAGCCCCTGACACTCCCAAGGCAGATAACATGACCCGTTCTCTTCATGAAACCTAATGCATATATGGTGTTCCCTAATCGTCAATGCCGGACCCGAATTGGGTTTTCAGGAATCGGTCTTCCTGGAGAGAATAACTCGGATGATTTCCTTCTCAAGCTTGGACTCGTCTTTGGAGAATTGGGTTCTGAAGTCGGAGTTCTCGTCATCGGAATCCTCGGAGAGATCGTTCACGGCGTCGAAGAAGATATCCTCCAGGGATCAAGAGAAGGAGGGGTTATTCGCGGTGGTCGGAGGGCGGATTTGGAGGCGACCCATCAAGGTTTGGAGAAGGAGATTGTGGAAGTTTGAGGTGTTTATGAAAGAGCTCACGATGTTCGAGCCATGGGCTCTTAAGGGTTTTCAGAGTAGTGAAGAGGGTTTATGGCGTACTGCGTTGCTTATAAACTATAATATATAAAAGATATTTCATATCTTGCGGATAACTCAGGACCCTAGGACCTGGATAATGATTTTACCGTTAGATTCTTACGCACTTACCTGGTAAGCATTCAAATCTATGTCGTGTTATTAATAGTTTAAGACATATAGTTGAACATAATTTACGGTTTAACTTATGGCTCGTGTGAATAAAAGTCTAAGTTTTGAGAAAGTCTAAATTAGGGTTTGAAAAAGAAATTTCAAATTTGAAAACGTGTTGAAGTTGGCCTAATTAGAAAAGAAATGGGGCAAAAAAGTCTCGAATAAAAAAAAGTAGATCAATAGCCTGTTTGGTTTAATTTTTGGAAGGTGAAAAAGTTTTTTTTCTCACCGCAAAAGCTTTTTTTTTAAAGAAAACAATTGCTTCAAAAGAAAATTAATGGACTATTTGATTTAAGGAATGAAATAGATAAGGAATAGAATAGTTATCTTTAGGAATAGAAAAGGCGAGGAATATAATAGAATGAGTATTATTATGTTTAGTTTACTATTATAAAATTTTTATGTTAAAGTTTGGTTTGAAAATATAAACTTGAAATGAAAAAGGAATAACTAATAAAAAAATGTTATTATTATTATTATTATTATTATTATTATTATTATTATTATTATTATTATTACTACTACTACTACTATTACTAATAATTATTGTTATTAATTCTCTACTTATTAGTAATTTTATTATTATTAATTTTGTTATTTTTATCAATTATTACTATTATTACTATTATTAAATTTATTATTATTATTATTATTATTATTATTACTATTTTTTTACTTATTATAATTAATTTTAGACTTATTATTAATTTTTTTATTATTAATTTTTTTTATTTTTATCAATTATATTTTTTATTATTTTTTATTTTTATTATACATATTATTATTATTATTATTGTCAATTTTCTACTTATTATTATTCTTCTTCTTCTTCTTCTTCTTCTTCTTCTTCTTCTTCTTCTTCTTCTTCCCCATGATATGGAATAACTAAAGACAAGGTGTGGTAGTCTTTAGCTATTTCCTACGGTTAGGGAATAACAAAACCTCATGATAGCTATTCTTCTTTCCTTTTTCTAACCAAACACAAGAATACATAAATATTAGGAATAGAATTTCTATTCCATTGAACCAAACATACCATAAGGCCCTGTTTGGTTGATAGGAAAGTAAAGTGAATTTGAAATCTGATTCATCAGAAAATAAATCTATGAAAAGTAAAGATATTTACATGTTTGAATACTTATAAGAATTCTAATAGAAAAATTAGGTGTATTCTTATTATAGTATTTGATATGCATCAATATTTCATAGAATGTAATTTAATTTTGACTTGTACTTCCATTTATATTCTTATCGAATAAAAATTAAATCGTTAAATAATGTTAATTTATAATATAAGTTATATTATTAAATGTTAATTTTTTTATTTTTAATATTTTAATTATATAATATTGTTTTATTATTCTTAATATTATTTATTATTATTATTAATTTTCTACTTATTATTAATTTTATTATTACCAAATTTATTATTTGTATCAATTACATTTAATAATAATAATAATAATAATAAATTCCTTATTATTATAAAAGAGTTGAAAGAGAAGAAATGGTTGAATTGACTAGTATTTGTTTGAGATTAAATTTATGAGGAAAGTAATAAGAGAATTGTGAGATTTAGAATCCAAGGAAAGTACGATTAGGAAAATTTTTACTTTCTTAACTATTCAAAAAAATAAACCAAACATAATAATATAAATTAAAAAAATATTATTTTTCTATGCAAAAATTCATGCCAAGCAACAATGCCTAAGGGAAATGAAATTGATTTCTTAATTCTTATTGGGTAAATTGCTAATGGGTTGAAAGGCACAAGAATTAGGAAACGAATAAAACAAAAGATTTATTGTTATCGTGAGCCCAACTCTGAACTGACAAAGATAAATGAAACCATACTAAAAGGTCTGCGGTCCTTATTAACCTATCGTTTGCTTTCAAGTGGTTTTGGGTCTAAGAGAGAGCTACAATAGGATTGATTATAAAAAGACAACACCACATTTTTTATTGATTTTTATTTTAGATTTTAGGTCATTATCCAATTAAAGCTTAAAAATTACCATTTTAATTATAACTCTCTTAAATTGAGCCCACGTTTTTCTTAATTAACCAAAAAAGATGATTTAAAAGATATATATAATTAAATACCCAATATTTCTATAAAAAATTATGTTCAATCTTAACAACATATTTTGCCACTTGGCTGGCAATCCAGGTTAAATTATATTTGAAATAAATTAAAATTTTCTACACATGTAATTAATTTTTAATTGTTCTAACCAACATAAAAAAATTAGATTAAATTTTGGAATATAATCAATGTAATAATAAATATCATTACTAGGTAGGAAGAGTAATAGATAATTTAGTGGAGACAATTCATAATGATTAAGTGGCTAAATTATAAAATACTCACATATATTATTATATATTTTGAAAGGAGGGTGAGTTGATTATGGCTCCTACGCGTTTAACTTGGAAGCAATTTTAAGTGGGGTGGGTCACACACAGTTGGGAAGCAATCAATGGCGTCTCCTCTTGTTTATTCCTTCCCAATTACTCCAACTCATCATCTGCTAAGCTTGTTCCCAAATGAATGATCTTTATCGCCAATCCTAAGTGTTTCTTCATCATCATTAAAAAAATGAAACCGTGAAATGAAGTAATTTGTACTGCCCGGATTGACAATGTCCCTCTTTCTCAACAGTAAAAGGAAAATAAATGTGGAAAACGAACTTATTATGCAAAGGGTAAGGAAGATCTCATCGTACTGTGTCAATTAATGAAGTCGCAGCCCGAGCGATCCCAATCACAAGAACCTGTATCTAAGGCAGGCAGATAATGTCAAGTGACTACAAACC